>JASAND010001402.1:0-13651 GCA_030248195.1 Trissonchulus latispiculum
TAACACCTACAAATGTGTACCCAGTACACGTTTCCGCACGATCACTCGCCGTATCTTCACGTGCTAAATCTCGAAAACGCAATGACTGGTGTGACTATGGTGTGTCTGCTTTGAGCTTCAGAGCGCGTGAATTTGTTTGAAGTGAACATATACATTTGTGGGCGTGGTCAGCCGTTAACGAACAGAGCATGTAACTGCTAGCTATCACAGATTTATGTACATATTAGGTACTCTTGATAACAGCCCTTAATAGGTCACTGAGAGGAAGAAGAAACTTTATGAAAGATGATTACTTTTGCGCACGCTACACGTAGCAGAAGTTTAAGCTTGTAAGCTTATGTTTTAACACAACGAAAAATGGCATGCAAAATAGTAGCTACTCATACTAGAACATGGGCACTAGTGAGATAATTGTGAACTTTTAATCTTAACAATAAAAACATCATTATCAGTTTGATCGAGGTATATTGACTGATGTAACCATTTCCTAAAGCAAACAAGAAATCGGAAAAATATCGCACTTGCTGAAGATAGTGTCTATTACAATCACTATAATATTACTGTGTACTGGAAATAAGGCAAGCTTTACAAAAATGTTACACAAAAACGAAGCACACATTATTACAGTATAAACTGGAGGACTGATATATAAATTTGTAGGTCCGTTTGGAGGGGGATTAACAAAAACTATCAGACGAAATAAAATAACACAGTTCAGTCAAACACAACCATCACAGACTAGTAACACAAACTGACTGACATAAACAATAATAATGTAACCTATAAACAACCTGAGGTAGCATAAGAACTCATGAACACGATAGGAAAGCAACAGCGTACACTGTTGTACCTAAGACAAGACAAGTAGATACAACTGAATCTAACAATAAAGCTTCGGTGAAACTGTTTTTGCTCTACGTAAGGTAAAACCACCACAAGATACAGCATTCCCTGCTTTAGAAATATGTAAAACATATTAGTTTGTGCTGGTAAGAACGGAAACACGGTATGGGAAAGGACAAACTAGAGATACTTCGATTGCATAGATTTCATGATAAAGCAGAACTGGCAATATTTCAACGTTTTTCGAGTCAACACTACAAATAATCGCATATATAACTTTTGTACAACCTAGCGACTTACTCTTCGAAAATTGAAAGCTTGCGTTTTCAAAAATAAACATGACAGTAAATATTGGATAAATCCGTGTATCCTACTTACACCTATCCTACTTACGCCTAACGTTTGATGTTTCCGCCTAGAGATAACAAAACTCAAAATCCTTGCAGACTTTGTACTATGTCTACAATGTAGCTAATGCGTGGAAATAATAAATGTATAAAAATCTTCATTTAAAATTCAATGCAAAGTTTTGACAAATAATCTTTTGTCAGCTATGCATTTAACTTAAAACTAGAGAAATTGCACATGCATTCAAAGGCATACCGTCAAACGTCTGTGCATTTATTGTTTTATTTTATTATTATAGAATAGAACACAGGGGCTGTTCTGTTCAGTATGAGCTAAAGCTGTAAGCATAAGATTTAAGTGTATACTGAACTAACTAAATTCTAAATCGAAAAATGAATTTAAAAATAGTGTTCTACGATCCAAAAAACGGAAAAAACGGACCTAACTTGTCCGGAATCGAAAATTTTGACTTTTCGCGCCCCCTATAATACTTACGATTTTTAAAACTTAAGATTGTGTGATCAGTTAGGTAATAGTTGGGAAGCTTCTATGCAAAATTTGAGCTAAATTGGTTAAGTTTTGCTGAAGAAAAAACTAACTCCTCCTCCAAATTGTTTGCTAGATCTTGAAATATTATGTCCTTACTTTAAAATTTAAAAACATTTCGGTGTGCTGTAATATTTCAATTAGTTTGTTAATTTATCTGGAAAAAATAGAAATTTATAGCTAATAAATAAAGGTGAACCGCTAAATTGCTAGTTAGTTTATATAAGCAAACGTAAATTTATCCTAAGATAAATTCAAACAACTTTAGGAACAAAGTCAGAAAGTAGATACTGTGGATTTTAGGTGTAAATAGGAATCCGAGTTCTGCATAAACATTCTTTAGGCGTAAGTAGGAATGTGATTTTTAACAGAAAGAATTAGGCGTAAGTAGGAATTGGAGTTTTGAAAACGATTGATTAGGCGTAAGCACTAGCGTAGCCAGAAAAAAATTTCGGGGTGGGGGAATGCAAAATTTTTCTCGGTGGGTCTTCGGGGCGGAGCCCCCCAGAAGCTGAGAAATTTTTCGGGTCTTTCCCATTATCCCCCCCATAGCTTTGTAGAAGTACCGAAGATGCACACTTTGACGGATTGAGTTGAAATTTGGTAGGGTAGGTTTTCGGACCAGCTGATTTCAAAAATGCAAAAATTTTAAAATTTTAGTTTGGTAAGGGGCGACCAAGAGGAACCGAAAAATTTTTTGTCTTCGATTCTGCTGAAAAGATGCATATAGGGGTTTTCGGGGTCGTAGAATACGAATCTGAAATCCGCTTTTCGATCCAGCTTTTTGTTAGCTCAATATAAACTAAAGTTCTAAGCTTAAGATGTAAGCTTAGCCTGAGCTAACGAAAAGCTGGATCGAAAAACGGATTTCAGATTCGTATTCTACGACCCCGAAAACCCCTATATGCATCTTTTCAGCAAAATAGAAGACAAAAATTTTTCGGTTCCGCTTGGTCCCCCCTTACCAAACTAAAATTTTAAAATTTTTGCATTTTTGAAATCAGCAGGTCCGAAAACCTACCCCTACCAAATTTCAACTCAATGCGTCAAAGTGTGCATCTTCAGTACTTCTACGAAGCTATGGGGGGATAATGGGAAGGACCCAATTTTTCTATTTCGTGACCTTCTTGGAATTTTTACAGAGCATTCGTTGAAATTACAATAATATTTAAGGCGCAGTGCTTGTTCATGCATCTAAATAATGCATAAGGTAGTCAAGAAGACCAAATAGGGTAATTGGTACTCATTTTTAGTGCTTAGTTTAGTGTTTTAGCTTATTATAATGATATAATACACATATTTCTCGCCGAAGGCGCGAAAATTTTTTGAAAAATAGTCGTTTACACACGTGGCAGGAAAAAATTAATGGGGGGCAACACAATGTCGGGGGGGGGGAATTCCCCCATTCCCCCCCCTGGCTACGCGCTTGGGCGTAAGTAGGAGTAAGCGATAAATCAAGTACCAATTTAGGTGAAATACAAATAACAAACGTAGAGAAATACTCATCACATCTCAACATCACAACTCAACACGCTACGCGCTTGGGCGTAAGTAGGAATAAGCGATAAATCAAGTACCAATTTAGGTGAAATACAAATAACAAACGTAGAGAAATACTCATCACATCTCAACACACTAATCTATACATTATGGCAGTATAATAAACACATCAGTTTGAACTGGATGTAAGGAAAGCATGTAGGAATTGAGCGGCCCAGTGTTTGACAGTAACAATCATAAATGCACCGTTCCAATTCTATATCATGCAGGTTTTAGGAAATTTTGTACAGAACCTGGCGCAACTTTAAGCTAACTAACGTCTCCGAAAGATTAGTCTAAGACATCACATAGATCAATACTAGATTGAAATTATATTTTAAAATGTTAATCCATTAATTTATTTTGACCTCAACTTTTAGGAATATATACCATCAGAACGTGAAGGTCACACCAGTGTGAAACCTTCAGCAAGGAGACGAACTCACCAAATTGGGGTAGGGGGAAGGGGCCCATATTTAAGTTCTTTTTTACTTTCCTCTACTTTGCTCTAATTTCTCATTTCCACACATTATATAGTTCAAGCAGGATATTTTAAACTGCATGTTATATATCAGTCAGGCCATAAATAAGCGAGTAATTTTAGAGACTCATTAAAACATCCAACATGGACTATTTTAAAACAAAGAGCGAAGTAGGTCGAAAAATGACCCAAATTGGACATTCCTAAGCTTAGCGTATTATGCCAAACAGTGGCCCACCCAATAAAACGCGCCCATGGGCGTTTTTTCGGGGGGGGGGGTGGGCGCTTTTTTGGAGTTCACAATGCTCACTTTCATGACTTTGAAAACTAAAAGTTTGTGAATAAAGTTGTCACTGTTTAAGCTATTTTAAGGCTTAGAATCAATTGTAAGTTCTCTAAATAGACATTAGCAATTTACACGTGCCGACCAGCTTGTCCGTAGAAATTTATCGAATTTATGGAAAATTGGCCAAGCAGTAATTATAAGACGGTTTCCAAAATAGCCCATGGGCGTTGTTTCAGGGGGTGGGCGCTTTTTTGGATTACAAAAATCAAATCCGAAATTGCCGATTCCGAAAAAACGCACAAGGACCACTGTTTGGCATAATACGGTAGGCTCGTATGTGGTGGCGCACACAAAGTTTTTCCATGGGGGGACAAAGCCCACCCAGAAGTTGACAAATTTTTGAGAATGTTAAAAATGCTATGCAGAAGGGTAAAACAACATTGATTAAACCAAGTAAAAAATTGAGTTAATTTCGCACCGACAGAGCGAAAATTATTTAATATAAGTAAAGCTTTCCCAAACGTCTGGCTTCGCCCGCACCCCTCCCCCCGCATGAGCGTGCTTGTATGTAATCCTGGTTATGGGGTTTATAACACGAGAACTGACGATTTCACTTATTTTTCATGGAAAAACCAGACTTTGACAAACGAACAACTTTGAGCCAAAAAAGCATAATTTATTACTGCGACATAAAATGGAACATGTGCGAATACGTATATAAACTAGCCATCCAAAGGTGTTCCCAAATATACCATAGTCACCTCGGTGTTGCCATAAACTGATGAAATACAAGGGTAAAGTTTTAACGGAGGAAGATCTGAAAAGGCAACACCAAGAAATTCGTGTCCCCTTTCAAAGTACAGCAGATGATCATCACAATCTAAAATGACTCGAATTCTTTCACCAACCTGAAAAAGAAAAACAAAATACATATAATTTAAGCAATAGGCAAACATGGCCGTATACAGCGGCTGCACGTTTACTACAGCTGCTATTGGTCAAGTTCTTGCTTAAGCCCGGGGCCGCTTCGTCGACGGGGGGCACGACACTTTTCAACTAGTTCCGTGCTGTTGCAGTACAACTGACGAGATTTGGGAATATCCAGCAGTCCATACGGAGGGCCTAAGTTTTAAAAATTTTAATACGTAACGAAAAACCCGTATAAGGGAACTCTTTAACAAAATTTGAACAAAAGTTGACAAAATTGTCAACATTATGGAAAAGATCGTAAATGTAAAACATCAATTGGTAAACATGGGGATTGAAAAGCGCCGAAGGCACAAAAAGTTTAAAATTCAGATACAAAAGCTTGAGCTAGAAAAACGTCACAGCAGTGAAAAATTTTAAAAACTTGAGAACTTAAGAAACACCACAGGCGCGAAAAATTTTCAAGTTTTATTCACTGATAGCAGTTCAATTTTTGCTTCCTCCCCGAAAACTCCCGGGGAAGGGTGTTCGGACGAAAAGGGAGAATTGGAACCCTCAAAATCCCACTGGGCACGCCAATTGGAATATAAAATAAAGCAAAACATTGGCCAGTCTTTGTTGTACACCTTGGGGTGACAGTAACCTGATCTCGGTCTGCGTGAAATTTTGGCCTCGCCATTCTGGAACCCACGAAAGCACCATATATACCACAGCTCACTGCAACACTACGTACTGGAAAAGATAGAAACAAAATAAAGAAGAACAAGCAAATTGGCATGAATGGGTTGCCGCTGTCATTTTTCCTCTTATTAACGAGATAAGTCAATTATCCTACGATATTACTCCTTGTCCCTATCACAACTTTTTATATACTCAAAGAGATCTTTCGATTGATACCCATATTGTCGTTTTTCCATAACTTTTTGATTTTGACCCATTTTGGCCGGTTTTGGCAATTTTTTACCCCTTTCAGGCCCCGTAACTCATTTTCTGCACATTTTGGTGCTTTGGCCCTATTACAACTTTTCATCTACTCAACGAGAGCTTTCGAATGATACTGATATGAGCCCGATCCGAGAACTTTCAATTTTGAGCCATTTTGGCCGTTTTTGGCCATTTTTGACCATTTTTCGCCTCATAGCTCAAAATGAGTGCATTTTCAGGCCTTGACCCAATTACAACTTTTTCTTTACTCGTCGCGAGCTTTCGAATGATACCAAAATTAGCTCATTTGGACAACTTTTTTATTTTACTCATTTTTACTCACGGGGGTGCTCCGGGAGCACCTCGCCTCCCCCGGGGCTCCCCGCGCGATATGCAAACCTCCAAGTCAAGCCCTTCAAAATGAGGTATCAACCACCTCTCTACCCCTTACCAATCTCGAGATCTGGGGGTGGACACATTCGGCAAGAAATAATAATAATAAATAAATAAATAACGGACATACCCAAGTTAAAGGGTTGCCTTTTTGAGAAAAAAGCGGCAACCCAATAAAATAACCAAAAAGGTTTGCTCACGCAAGACTAATCGCATTTTCTGGAAAAGCCAAGTGTATTACTTCTGTATAATACCTGGTACTTTGGAGGATTGTTCATTCGTGGGTACTGTTCCGCCGTGAGCCCATTATGAAGTAAAGAATTGTCTACAAGATTCCAGCCCCATCCTTGATCATCACTTCCAAGCAAAGGCATATAACCATGACACTAAAATAAGCTTTAATCAAGTACATACTACGAATACGTGCGCATATATTCACGATACATACGTATACATGTACCTACAAGACACAACGAACGTTAAAAAATAAAAGGCAGTGCTAATTTAGTTTAGTTTTGAAAGTCAGCCATTTTAATCCAGCAGAAACTGAGATCACTAAGTTGAAGTCATTAGAACTTATAAATGAAATTGTCTGGATTTGTCTAAAAGCCACCTAGCGCAAACCTGCAAGGCACAGTATCTGGTAGCTACACCAACCACAGCAACAGTTCCTAAAGGACCTTCCCACCAAATTTCCCATGCATGTCTTCCAGTCTTGTAGCCAATCTTGCCACGAGCTCCATCAGTGCTCTGAGCAATAGGATTCCGATGCATCGTGAAACCGTTCAATTTGACATAGCAATTTCGAGAACAATCAGCAGGATTCCAAGCATTGCGGAACGCCCTCAGCTTAGCCTTAGGGGTCGGAACGTTTGCAAGTAAATAGGGATCTAGGGAAGCAGCGCTGGGGAGAATTTCATCAGCTAAAATTCCCCATATATCTCCGCTTTCATTGGCCAAATAAGCAAACCAGTGTCTGCAAACCAGCATGCACGAGTACAAATCAGATAACGGCAAGAAATAAAAAACGTGGGCAATGACATGATGCCTCAGACAAAGTGGAATTGACATATATATGTCTAAAGATGTGCCTAATCTATTGCCGTAACAGTTGTTGTAAAGTTGTTACGTAGTTGCATTCGGTGTACGCACCCAAGCAGGTCACATTCCAATCTAAACAAAGCAATTATATGTATATACAAGTAGGAAAAATGCTCCTTGCAGTCGCATGAAAAATACAAATATGAGCCAGAAGGACAGCATTCCATTCGGCAAAAGACAAGATTTAAAATAATATGAGCCAGCATTTAATTATGTAAAGGACAAGATTTAAAAGTTTAATATGAGCAGCTCGCTTTCTCGGACTCATATTGACGCCTTAGGAACACAGTTGTGTCTGCAATTAAGAAGTTACATATATATATATATATATATACAAGTAACAAAAATGCTCCGCACAAAAGGGGATAATATGTGTGTTGGGCCTATGTCTGTCGTTTAATCCGGTTGAGAAAGAAAGTATATAAATCCGACACAGCAAGTTTGGGTGGGTGGTTCTATGGCGAAAGTTGTTTAGTGCGATGCGGGCCTTCATTTGACTCGAAATTTGACCACTTTTGAAAATTTTAATTTTTGACCCAAAATCGCCTAAGTCCCCACCCTACCCCACCACAGGCCTCTACAGCCACTTTAGGTACGCACTTCTATGACAAAAGTTGCTCAGTTCGATGCGGGCTTTCATTTGGTACCAATTTGACCACTTTTGAAAATTTTAATTTTTGACCCAAAATCGCCTAAGTCCCCACCCCACCCCACCACAGCCCTCTACAGCCACTTTAGGTACGCACTTCTATGACAAAAGTTGCTCAGTTCGATGCGGGCTTTCATTTGGTACCAAATTTGACCACTTTTGAAAAATTTTAGTTTTGACCCAAAATCGCCTAAGTCCCCACCCCACCCCACCACAGCCCTCTACAGCCACTTTAGGTACGCACTTCTATGACAAAAGTTGCTCAGTTCGATGCGGGCTTTCATTTGGTACCAAATTTGACCACTTTTGAAAATTTTAATTTTTGACCCAAAATCGCCTAAGTCCCCACCCCACCCCACCACAGCCCTCTACAGCCACTTTAGGTACGCACTTCTATGACAAAAGTTGCTCAGTTCGATGCGGGCTTTCATTTGGTACCAAATTTGACCACTTTTGAAAAATTTTAGTTTTGACCCAAAATCGCCTAAGTCCCCACCCCACCACAGCCCTCTACAGCCACTTTAGGTACGCACTTCTATGACAAAAGTTGCTCAGTTCGATGCGGGCTTTCATTTGGTACCAAATTTGACCACTTTTGAAAATTTTAATTTTTGACCCAAAATCGCCTAAGTCCCCACCCCACCCCACCACAGCCCTCTACAGCCACTTTAGGTACGCACTTCTATGACAAAAGTTGCTCAGTTAGATGCGGGCTTTCATTTGGTACCAAATTTGACCACTTTTGAAAAATTTTAGTTTTGACCCAAAATCGCCTAAGTCCCCACCCCACCCCACCACAGCCCTCTACAGCCACTTTAGGTACGCACTTCTATGACAAAAGTTGCTCAGTTCGATGCGGGCTTTCATTTGGTACCAAATTTGACTACTTTTGAAAAATTTTATTTTTGACCCAAAATCGCCTGAGTCCCCACCCCACCCCACCACAGCACTCTACAGGCACTTTGGGTACGCAGTTCTATGACAAAAGTTGCTCAGCTCACTTAGCGCTTTCATTTGGTACCAAATTTGACCACTTTTGAAAAATCTTATTTTTGACCACTTGACCCCCTACCCGATTTACCCTTCAAACGGCAAAGTGGAGCCAGTCCAGCAAAATGGGTGGGTCGGACGGCAAAACGGACTCCGGAAATGAGCTGGGCGCACCAGAAAACCCCTATGGACAAAGTTTTGAGAGGCTATGCACAGTCCTATATGGTGTTCTTGGAAGTCGGTACCGACTTGACCCTCCCGACAGCAAAGTGGAACCAGCCCAGCAAAATGGGTGGGTCGGACGGCAAAACGGACACCGGAAATGAGCTGGGCGCACCAGAAAACCCCTATGGACAAAGTTTTGAGAGGCTATGCACAGTCCTATATGGTGTTCTTGGAAGTCGGTACCGACTTGACCCTCCCGACAGCAAGGTGGAACCAGCCCAGCAATATGGGCGGGTCCGACGGCAAAACTGCTTACGGGAATCAATTCGCCGTGCCAGAAAACCTTTGTATGAAAGAATTGAGCTTTCTAAGTTGAATACACAGCGAGAAATTTCGATTTTTCATTTTTCGAATTTTCACCATTTTTGACCGGCCACTGTGGTCGCATGGGAAGTGATAGAGAAACGAGACTTAGCTATTTAGTTAGTTCAATATATGTAGTTTCTGAATATAAAAAGAAATCGGCTCCAGCTCTTAACGTTCGAGCTGCGCAGCGACCACAAAAATGGTCACTTTTCGCTCTGAGCCGACTTTGCGGCGCCGCTGCGGCGCTGTGGCGCACCTGCGGCGCAAAAAAAGTAGCGATTCTTAAATGGCGCATGGGGTACTACCAGACCCTATACCCCTTTAGGTCCGGCCTCCGCTGCAGATTACGTGAAAGAGGCGGAAAGTCAGGACAATACGACCATTAAATAGGAGAAACCGGAAAAAAAAACATCGCCGCCATAACCGGTCCGGGGCACAACTTTTTAACGGAAAGTGATACGGGGCTGAAACTTCGCACACATACTAAACTCGATGTGCTCTACAATTTGCGCATGAAATCTGCGCAGGATCTGCGCAGGATTTTGCGCAGCCTCTGCGCAGCTTATTTTACGGTGTCTCCAGGGACTTTTGACACATATTATAGGGGTCGCTGCCGCGACCCCTATGATATATATATAACTGAAATCTGTGGAACAGATATAATAACAATATATTTACAAGCTATTCGAAGCAGAGCACACGGTAATATAACATCTAATCAAGGGTACGCTGGGAATATTTAAACCAGGGCTTATTGCAGTTACACACAACATACAATGTTATTATACAGCATGCACCTCAAATACTAAACCATATCTTTCAATAACGTACGGAGAACTTGTTGATTTTCAGCAATATATATATATACCATATATACTGCAATCATCAATTTCTCTGTAACAGGTCCAGTTTTGTAGTACGTTAATAAGTTTGTGAGTACATGCTCTGTCAGAATCTTATGAATGAAAATACGAAAGAGCAAAGAAAGAATGATACCCATTACGGGCTATCTGTGAGGCGTCAATATGAGCCCGAGAAAGCGAGCTGCTCATATTAAACTTTTAAATCTTGTCCTTTACATAATTAAATGCTGGCTCATATTACACATTTTAAATCTTGTCTTTTGCCGAATTGAATGCTGTCCTTTTCTGGCTCATATTGTATTTTTCATGCGACTGCAAGGAGCATTTTTCCAACTTGTCCCATTTCATTTTTGAGAATGTGCTATGGTTCATTGACCATAACATTAACCTTTACTCTTAAACTAGATGGTACCTCTGTGGCTTGAACCAGGAACTGGCTCAAACAGATCTGGCCAGCGATTGGTCGGATCACCAAATAACACCACCATCGATTCTCCAATGCCAATAATATTTCTACACAAAGCTGCAGTGTTACAGCGCAGCACGATTTCCTATATATGCGCACCACCAAATGGCCGAAAACAGCAGTTTTTGGGACTTTTCCCAACTTTGACCCTGGGCGAGGAACCACGGGCGCCATGAAGCCCGAGGGTCACATCCGTCGGTTTCGGCGATATGCTCATCGTGTTCAGCGACTCCGATTTACTATATATGCGCACCACCAAATGGCCGAAAATCGCCGTTTTTGGAGACTTTTCCCAACTTTGACCCTGGGTGAGGAACCACGGGAGCCATGCAGCCCGAGGGTCACATCCGTCGGTTTCGGCGATATGCTCGTCGTGTTCAGCGACCCCGATTTACTATATAAGGGCAAGCTTTCAGGCAGTTTCAACTTGTCCATTTCAAGTTACAGGACGTGCTGCACGGTGCAGCACCTGCAGCGTCGCTGCGGCTGCCGCATCGCAGTGCAGCGCAATAGCGGCACCACACGGGGATGCAAACATGCCTATCGTGTTCAGCGACCCCGATTTACTATATATGGCTGCTACAAAAAGGCCAAAAACAGCCATTTTTAGCTACTTTTCCCAACTTTGACCCTGGGCGAGGAACCACAAGCGCCATGCAGCCCGAGGGTCACATCCGTCGGTTTCGGCGATATGCTCATCGTGTTCAGCGACCCCGATTTACTCTGGGTTTACTTTAGGCGAAAAAAAGTGGGGGGGGAGAGTGGGGGGGGGGGAGCCCCCCCCCACAAGTGGGGGGGGGGGGAGGTAGAAAACTGGGGGGGGGGAAATAAAATGGGCTAAAAATGCCAAAAATACCGTATAAAAGCCTGTTTTCTACATATGCTGCTATAACTAAGCTTAAAAGTGCTCAAAAATTGAGTTTTAGCACCAAAAAAGACGATTTTTGACCAAAAATTTCCGGCGAAGCCGGAAAAATTTTGAAAATTTTGACCACAAATCCTAAAAATTTGACATTTTCTGGGCACCCTATAGTGAGTGGGGGGGAAGCCCACAAAAGTGGGGGGGGGGAACGAGTGGGGGGGAGGTGCTCGCGTGGGGGGGGGGAACCCAAAAGTGGGGGGGGGCGCCCCCCCGCCCCCCGCCCAGTAAAATAAACCCAGCTATATATATACGCACCCCCAAATGGCCGAAAGCAGCAGTTTTTGGGACTTTTCCCAACTTTGACCCTGGGCGAGGAACCACGGGCGCCATGAAGCCCGAGGGTCACATCCGTCGGTTTCGGCGATATGCTCATCGTGTTCAGCGACCCCGATTTACTATATATGCGCACCACCAAATGGCCGAAAATCGCCGTTTTTGGGGACTTTTCCCAACTTTGACCTGGGCGAGGAACCACGGGAGCCATGCAGCCCGAGGGTCACATCCGTCGGTTTCGGCGATATGCTCGTCGTGTTCAGCGACCCCGATTTACTATATAAGTGCAAGCTTTCAGGCAGTCTCAACTTGTCCATTTCAAGTTACAGGGCGTGCTGCACGGTGCTGCGGCTGCAGCGCCGCAACGCAGCACGATAAGCACCGCAGCGCAGCACGATAGAAGCACCGCACAGTGACGAGGATACTCTCATCGTGTTCAGCGACCTCGATTTACTATATAAGGGCAAGCTTTCAGGCAGTTTCAACTTGTCTATTTCAAGTAACAGGGCGTGCTGCACGGTGCTGCTGCTGCAGCGCCGCAGCGCAGCACGATAGCAGCACCGCACAGTGACGAGGATACTCTCATCGTGTTCAGCGACCTCGAATTACTATATAAGGGCAAGCTTTCAGGCAGTTTCAACTTGTCTATTTCAAGTTACAGGGCGTGCTGCGGCTGCAGCGCCGCAGCGCAGCACGATAGCAGCTCCGCGCAGCGACGACGATACTATCATCGTGTTCAGCGACCCCGATTTACTGTATAAGGGCAAGCTTTCAGGCAGTTTCAACTTGTCCATTTCAAGTTACAGGAAGTGCTGCACGGTGCCGCACCTGCAGCGTCGCTGCGACTGCCGTATCGCAGTGCAGCGCAATAGCGGCACCACACGGGGATGCAAACATGCCTATCGTGTTCAGCGACCCCGATTTACTATATATGGCTGCTACAAAAAGGCCAAAAACAGCCATTTTTAGCTACTTTTCCCAACTTTGACCCTGGGCGAGGAACCACAAGCGCCATGCAGCCCGAGGGTCACATCCGTCGGCTTCGGCGATATGCTCATCGTTTTCAGCGACCCCGATTTACTATATATGCGCACCACCAAATGGCCGAAAAACGCCATTTTAGACGACTTCTTGACAATTTTCTGTGTTGGGGCCTCGAAAAATTTTTAAGTCCAAACGCTTCGCGACCCTATGTATGACAGTCTGTAAAAATCGCTAGGAGCCGAATTGGGCCAAAATAATCAATAGTGAACAGGTTCATGGTTTGGTTAACAAGATAATAATAGGTAAAGGTTACCACCATACGGCATGTGAAAAATCAGTGTGCTAGAAAATGTACCAAAAGCGTAAAGGAGAAACATCAGAGAAAAAACCCCGCTTAGAAAGTAGGTCTGAAAAATGAAAATTTTCAAAGTTCATTTTTTCCGGACAAGTTTGGTATCATTCGAAAGCTCTTGGCCTGGGGATTTCAAAAATGTAAATATTAGCTCTTAATTCCTTACCGTTAATTAGTTACGCCTAATTAAGCATTTTGAAAACACGCAATGTACCCTTTTGGCTCATATTACT
>JASAND010001403.1:0-13419 GCA_030248195.1 Trissonchulus latispiculum
GGTGGGGAAAAAGATGGTACCAAATTTCGTTCCTTTACCACCAATTACTGCAGATAAATGCCATTTAAAGGCATAAAACGCAATGTCTACTTCTAAAAACTCGTTGCCTGCAGCCTGAGCTTAGTATTATCCATCATATACAGATAAACCCAGTAATGGGCCAACATTGCTAGGAAATTAAGATTTTGGTCTACAAAATCTTATTTTTCCGGTAATTTATAATTTAAACGCCTTTTGTGTTTACTTGTCAATGATAAAATACACCATTTTAGAGCGATATTAACCCGCAAGAAATTGAGTGTGTGATTGTTGGGGTGGGGCGTACGTGGCAAAATCGTACAAAAGAGTTTGAGGGTCATCCATTTCGGGTGTAGTCTTTTGTATATCCACACTTGTGAAACTCTCTGGAATGTCCACAGTCCATAATATCACAAAAATATTGTTTATGGACACTAATTTTCTTGTTATCCGCACGATTTGCCCCCCTGGGAATATTTGCCAGCATTCCTCCACAAGGGCAGGTCATATGGCGCTTTTCGGCAGCGGAAGGTCAATTGGGGGTATAACAGTTCAAATGAGTAAAAAATTAGTCGTTATTTTTGCTTAAATCAAAAAAACGAAACTGCGAGGGGAAAAGCACCCCGTTGTTTTTTCCCCTCTGGTGCAAAAAGTGTGGGGGAAAAAGATGGTCACTATTTCTCAACCGTGTGACCTAGCGAAAATCCGACCAGCCCACGTTATAGAGCACATCCACAAACCCCTTCATGCACAAGATGACTCCTGTAACTATTACCAGTAAGTTGGCGTAATCTTAGAACATTTGGAAAATCCTTAGGTTTTTGGACAATTTTTGGGTGTCAACTTCGGACCCATGCCACACGAAGGCTCAATCGACAGGAACGGTTATTTGTATTATGATCTTAAAGTACAAGACTTGAACTTTCATTTGCACTAGATTTTGTATCTCTATCTTATGCCAGTCGAGCAGGGTGAGCCATTGTTTTCCCCCCACTTTGCCGGTGATGTCCCCCCCCCCTGACTATACTTTCTAGAGTACGAAAAATGTATATACATAAGTACATATATACTCCATTCTTGCAGCTTTGTGCTGTCTGTGCAGAGAGGACTGCCGACTAAACAATAGATTCCTTTGATTCTCCCTGGAATTAGGTTTTATTCAGTTTTCTTAAGTCTTGATTTTTTGCTTCCTTTCTGTCCCTCTCTCTACTTTTCTCCCAGCCATTCACTTTTTCTGCTTATTATTAGTACTTCGTACGTAACTTTGTGGTTGGAGACGTGAGGTACCTTACCATAAGTATTGCCATTTTCTTCGGCTTTATCATAGGGGTCGCGGTAGCGACCCCTATAATATGAGTGAAAATGGTCGAATGACCGTGTAAAACAAGGCTGCGCAGAAGCTGCGCAGATTCCTGCGCAGATTATGTGCGCAAAAAATTGTACGTGTCGAGTTTAGTATGTGTGCGAAGTTTCATCCCCGTACCACTTTCCGTTAAAAAGTTGCGCCAAAAATCGCTTACGAGAGTGATGTTTTTTTTTCGGTTCTCCGCTTTGACGTCTGGTAAGGGGGTTTTGTAGCTTTAATAACAACAGATAGAAAAATTTTTGCCTATGAAAACCATATATATTCTTGGAGTACGCAACAAAAATAAGCCGATAGGCTAGTTTTTATGCCTCCCAGAGCCGGAAAAAATTTTTGGCAGGGGGCCAAAATCGGCCAAAACGCTAAAATGGCCACAAAAAGTATGCTTCAAAGGCGCCGTAATAAGTCAGACTGGGCTATATATGGGGCAATACTGCCTATATGGCTGAATAGGACACATATCAGGGTCGTTCAATTGCTATATGATTTTCCGGCCCTGAGCGTAATTTTTGGGTACTGGCCTGCCAAAGTTGGTGAATTTTGGGTCCAACTTTGAACTTGGTTTTTTCGCTTATTTTGCGACCTGGCAGCCTCAAGTCTTGCATAGAAAGGTTTTTGTGGACGGAGAATCGATTCCCGCTATCAATTTTGCTGCCCGACTGACCCATCTTGCTGGGCTGTTTCCACTTTGTCGTCTGGAGGGTCATGTCGGCAACCGTTTCCTGGAGGTCCATACTAGGCTCTACTTGGCCTCTCAAAACTTTCTCTATAGGGATTTTCTGGTGCGCCCAGCTCATTTCCGGTGTCTGTTTTGCTGTACAACGCACCCATTTTGCTGGGCTGGCTCCACTTGACCTTCTGAGGGGTCAGGTCGGTAAGGGGTCAGGTGGTCAAAAATGAAATTTTTCAAAAGTGGTCAAATTTGGTACCAAATGAAAGCCCTAAGTGAGCTGAGCAACTTTTGTCATAGAATTGCATGCTCGAAATGGCTGTAGCGTGCTTTGGTGGGGTGGGGTGGGGACTTAGGCGATTTTCGGTCAAAAATGAAATTTTTCAAAAGTGGTCAAATTTGTTGTTGTTTGTTGTTGTTGTTGTTTGCTGCATTAGACATCACAATGTGATGATCATCACCCGAAGGTGCAAAGTGTTAGCCAGGAAACTGGCCCCGTAAGGTTGGTCAAAAACAACTCAACCAAGTTGCCAGTTGCAAGTTGCCAAATTTGGTACCAAATGAAAGCCCTAAGTGAGCTGAGCAACTTTTGTCATAGAATTGCATGCTCAAAATGGCTGTAGCGTGCTGTGGTGGGGTGGGGTGGGGACTTAGACGATTTTCGGTCAAAAATGAAATTTTTCAAAAGTAGTCAAATTTGGTACCAAATGAAAGCCCTAAGTGAGGTGAGCAACTTTTGTCATAGAACTGCATGCTCAAAATGGCTGTAGAGTGCTGTGGTGGGGTGGGGTGGGGACGTAAGCGATTTTGGGTCAAATATGAAATTTTCCAAAAGTGGTCAAAATAGTATCAGCTTGCGCATGGTGTTCGGAACTATATTATGTTGGTTCTTTTTTGCGCATACATATGTAAAAGAATGGAAAACAAGAACCAAAAGTGCTCCTTCGTCGCATGTAAAATACATATGAGTACGCTCAGGCAGGTTGTACAAACACGGAAACTAGCCTGTAAAATGCATATGAGTGGCGTTGAGGTTGTAAATTAAGGAAAACAAGTTGCAACGGCTTAACATATGAGCCTGTCCTACAACGAGGCTCATATTGGCGTATGTCATAATTATAATTTGTCGAAATTTGACCTTCATATAAATAGCACGTAAAGCTTTTACATGCGACGAAGGAGCACTTTTGGTTCTTGTATATCTGATTCGTGAATGTTGTTTGTTGCTGAGATACGCTTTAATGTGTACTCATCAAATTATCTGAATTAATTAATTTAATACGTGTATATATATACATATATATTAATAGGGTTGGTTTTTTCCGGAAAAAAGATTGCCGGAAAAAAACCTTTTTTCCGGTTTTTTTCCATTTTTTTCCAATTTTTTCTTTTTTTCCGATCACCGGAAAATTCACCAATGTGCTAAACGTTGTGTTATTTCATTCTGCATGCATAAAAGCCGTTTTCAATATATTTAATAGCCCCGCCGTGTAGTGCGCACTTACACAAGCGGTTATAAAGGTTTCAGTATTGATTACAGGAATTAATTTTTCAGCAGACAATACTGTAGAATAAACTACAGGTGACTTCTGTATACCTTGACGGTTCTGCTAGACCAGGTCTGTGGTTTTCGTAGGTAATACACCTCGTAAAGGAAAGAATACCTGACGTTTTAAAAGGTTTTGGCTGAACATTCCACTGTTAGACATGGAATTGTTAAGTCTACCTGAGTTACGCAACCATATGCACATCCCATGGCAAAAATCTTAAATCCCAGAATTAGCTCAACTTCATGGATATCTGTCTTATTAGTTCATTCAACAGTGTTTTTGATAGTTTCTTAATGTTCTGATTTCATAAATTAACTTTCAGAAAATGTCTCGAATATTTTTCTATTTTTCCGATGCTTCGAAAAAACCCAAATACAATTTGGCCAGATTTAACATACCCCCACCTACTATGTCCCACGGAAAAGGTTGTAAATGGTGCGAAATCGCAGGAAAATTTCAGAAAACGTATTCCGCTGTAAAAATCGTTAAAATAACATTAGGAATATTTTCCATTTTTTCCAGTCCTTTTTTCCGCGCCCATCCCAATATATTAATATATTAATTGTCTTAATTTCCTATCGCCATGGGCGCACATAGGGGGAGGGTTCCATGGCATGGAACCTCTCTCCCTTTGCCAGACCCCCCCCCAGGGAGCTCGGGGGTGAGAGAAACAAAAACTATTGATCCCTTTTTAGTGTTGAAAACAGCAAAAATCGGAAACTTTTGACGCCCTGCTTCGCCTTTCTTTCGACTTTTCACTGGGCGCCTGAGTTTATTTTAGGCTGAAAAAGTGGGGGTGGGGAGAAGTTTCAAATATATATATATATATATATATATATATATTTATATATATATATATATATATATATATATATATATATATATATATATATATATATATATATATATATATATATATATATATATATATATATATATATATATATATATATATATATATATATATATATATATATATATATATATATATATATATATATATATATATGTAACAAACAATTGCCATCGCCGACTCCATAAGGATTTTCCTATTTGATCCTTAATTTTTGTATTTGCTATCTTTGTATTTTCGTACCACTATAATTTTAATCCCCAAAATTATAAAAATTCTACGTGTTCAATTCAGTTGCTTTAAGCTTACGTAAGCTAAATTAGGCTGCAGCCATACTCAACTGGTCTAAACGCCTAAAAATCTGGATTGTTTTATTATTGACACACTTCCAGCTCTGTATATACGTACATTAGTGAATTTTTAGCTAAGTTTAGTGTTTCCACAGCATTACTTCAGATTCGGCCTTGCATTCCGACCCGGCCCGCAGCTACAAAATTTGTTGGTCCAAATTTGCCGACCGGCCCACTATAAGCTAACTTTGTAAGCTTAATATGTAAGCTTATCCTAAGCTTACAAAAAGCTGAATTCGTGCTCAGCGCCCCGGAAACCTCTGTATGCGAGTTTCAGTGCTCGTGCGGTTCCTACTTTTTTCCAGATTCCTACTTTTTTCCTACTTGAGGCCAAAAATTCCTACTTTTTCCTACTTTTTTCCTAGACTGGTAAATTTTATTATATATTAACTTTAGTTTCTGCTTGCGAAAATTTCGCGCCTGCGGCGCGGAAAGTTTGATTTTAATGCTTACCTTACTCGCTGAAAAGGTACACTCTTAGAACATCTTTTATTCTGCAGGCCGTGACATGTGTCTGTGAGCTAGTCCGTTTTGTTCAGAACTGTTCTCCGTTTATTTGTTTAACGTTGAGTATATATATAGCCTCTTGCTAGAATTATGTACTACTTGTAGTGCTGCATGAAGGGCAAGTCTAAAGGAAGAGGGCTACGTATATTGTGCTCAAAATTGCCATAACGCATGCACAGTACTAATTTTAAGGCAGTTTCGCATCGCAATCGCTGTGCTTCCGCTCGTGTAGGCTATATCATAGAACAGCACACTTGGAGCTCATCTCACTTTGGTGCAAATTCTGCCATGCAGTTGTTTTTGAATGGAAGACTTGTGCTGTGTGCTGCTCCTCGGGCTAGCCGCCAAATATGGCAACGTCGAGACCGACGTCAGCCGTCTCGATGTCCACCAGGCTTTGAGATTCCTTCTGGCAACTTGGTTGAGTTGTTTTTGATCAACCTTACGGGGCCAGTTTTCTGGCTAACACTTTGCACCTTCGGGTGATGATCATCACATTGTGATGTCTAATGCAGCAAACACAACAACAAATTTAAATAACCAGAATCCAAAAACAATCAACTTTAAATTTTTAAATTTGGCTTTTGATTTTTACACGGTAAGGTAATTGCTTATTCTTGCAGATATGTAGCTTTGTGTAGCATAGTTAGAACCGACACATTTCAATCCGAAGATCTTCCCTGTATTTTTGAAGATTTCAGGCTTCGCGGGGTTTAGACTTTTTAGAATTTTAGAGATCTATTTGGATTTTGGAAGTAGTTTATACTTCATTAACTTGGATTGATGTTAAGCTTTTCTCGTCAGCTTGGCTTGAAAAGTGTCAACTACCCAGTTTTTGTTCCAAAATTGTGTTCTTTGGAACGCATTTCTTGGAAAAGAACAAATTTCAAAATGAACAAAAAGTTAAATTTGGTTAAGGTTAAAGAAAAAACAAAGTAGGCCCGTCATATGAGTGGAATAATTCAGTGATGGAACCGGGTCACTTAGGCTTGACCCGATGACCCGGTGACCCGGTTGAGCCCTGACCCGGTGACCCGGTTTTCCAGAAAATTCCCAAATCTGCAAAAAATTTTCGATTTTGCCTAAGAACACTACATTTTTGGCTGCCATGTTCCATCACCACCCCGAGAAGAATAGCTATGACATACAAATGTTTTCTATAGGTTTTTAAGAAGTATTTAATAGTAGCTGTAACATTTTCTAAATTTATGCAGAAGTGAGTTGGCAAAACCAATAATTTGTCCGTCTGCGAAATTTTGCTATGAGGACTTGTTCAAAAACACGGAGTATGTACTTTAATAATTTGGTTTTTATTAAGTATTGCGTTAAATTAAATTGTTCACTTATCCGCAACATTTAGATTTGCCTTGGCTGCGAAAATAATCTGCAAACCATATTACTAACTAAATTTATGCAGTAATCATGATAATGATAAAGCTAAACAATAATCTGCCAGAGACAGACAGACTCAAATAAACTCAAACTGCGAATATGCTCAAGACTAAAATATAAGAAAAAAGGAAATTAATATTACACAATGAACAAAAATTTAAGCTAAAATTTTAGCTTGGTAGGCCAACAATTTCTAAAATTTGAGGTAAATTCAGAAAACCGGGTCAAGACCGGGTCGAAGCTCCTGACCCGGTGACCCGGTCCAAAAAGTGACCCGAACTGACCCGGTGACCCGGTAACCCGGTTCCATCTCTGGAATAATTCATGCGGTTCAAGGAATTTGGGTGAAGCGGTCAGATGTGAGATGTGGAAGAAGTTTTGGTCCTAATCCTATTTCTGGGACACGAAAATGTAGCGAATTTTGAGAATTTAATAGACATTTATGCACAAAAAATATGTATATATGCGTAAATTTAAAGATATTGAATGGAGCATTACGTATCAGAATTTAATTTTTCAGGCAATTATGTAATAATCGTATTGTAATAGTGTAATAATAATAATATCACATAGAAATCAATTGCTTTGATGCGTTTACGTTTTTTCGGTTAAACGTCAAAGTGCGTAAGTCGGGGTTTCCTAGAATAGAGTGCATTAACACAATCAAGTTACTAACTGACTACGCAGCACTCAACAATTACCTATATTAAAGCTCATAATTTTTGGCAAAATTTTTAGTTTAAAATTCCTACTTTTTTTGGAAAATTCCTACTTTTTCCTACTTTTTTGAAGAAAATTCCTACTTTTATTCCTACTTTTCCAAAATTGGTGCGCACGAGGCCTGGAGTTTTCAGCAAATTCGGGTACAAAACTTTGATCCCCTTTGTTCTTCCAAATTTTGAATTCATCAGCCTCCAGTGTGCATCCATACAAAATTTTAAAGCTTTTTGTTAAAAATAAAAAGTTAAGGCGTGGGGGGAATTTACAAACTGCTTCATTTGTGCAGTTGTTCTTTGCCATTTCATTTATAAGTTAGGTAGATATATACCACGCAAGTCGGTCGGTTGCAGCAGAAACCTTTCTATGAATGGCTGGCAGAAGTAAAATACTTTCATTTGGAACCCCGTCTTTTTAAAATCCTGGATACGTCCACCCCACTTATCGCCCGAGATATGTAGATCCACAATCTGCTTGCAATTTGCTCGCATCGAGATTGTCGCACACTTGTAATTCTGCTTTCTGTCTTGTTTATATAAATTTTATAAATTTGTATATATATATACTAGGGATACACCGGGGCCTGGCCCCGGCCCCGGTGGCCAGGCTCCGGTACTGACCGGGGCCAAAAATTGCAAAATTTTGTAAATTTTTGACATTTTTTGACCAAAATTTTGAATTTTCGAAAGTCAAAGTGTTTCAAATCGTTTGTTTTCCCGACGGTATGAATGAAAACTACGATATTAACGTTTGTATATCAAAAATTATTGCAAAATTTAAATTTTCCAGAAAATTTTTGAAAATTTTCAATTTGGACCCCCGATTTCCAAACCCGGCCCCGGTACCGGGGCCAAGGTGGCCCCGGCCGGGGCCACGATGAGGTCCCGGCCCCGGCCCCGGTAGTGGCGGCCCCGGTGCATCTCTAATATATACATACTTATGCAAAAGATATGATACAGTAAATATGTTGTTACACAGTCTTATATATACGTATATATATGTATATACATATAATTAAATTTATATATACGTATAATACCCACCTAATCACTTGTGATGGGTTATGCATGTTTTTAACATATATACAGGATTTGAACTAACTTGTTCTGTAGCATTTATATATTCCGTGACTGTGAGAAAAGAGCTGTTGTTATGCAGTTGAAAAATTTAGTGTAGCAAAACCAGGCTGCACATTGAAAGATAGTCTCTTTTTGCTGTTTACACTAATTAGGCTAAACGTTAGTTCGATTTTCCCCTCACTTTTTTCCATAAAGTTACGTACCTTTGTCTTGTTAAGCTTCCTTCTTTCGACGTTTTTATTAGAGTCTGTGCCTGAATGATGAGTTACTTACTACTATCTTGCTTTGCTTGCTTGCTTTGTTAGTTTGGGAAAACTTGTAGTTTTTATATATAGCCACTACAGTACACAGTGCGAATAAGACGAGAAAGGGCCAGCAACGCTGGTCATCTAACTCTCCGCCCTCGGACAAAATTTGACAGGTCTATATCGCTTAACCTCTGTTTAAATTGAGCTAGAGATGGTGCTGTTATTACTGATTCAGGTAAAACATTCCAAATTTTTATAACCCTGGATGCAAAGGAATTTTCGGAGCTAGCTTTACTGGGTTTTCTTTAGTGGGGGGGGGGGGGGGGGGCCCCCCCCCCACTTTTCGGGTCCCCCCCCCCACTCGACCCCTTCCCCCCCCCACTCGTTCCCCACCCCCACTTTTTTGGGCTTCCCCACCCCACTCACCCTAAGGTACCCAGAAAATGCCAAATTTTTAGGAATTTTGGTCAAAATTTTCAAAAATTTTCCGGCTTCGCCGGAATTTTTTGGTCAAAAATGGTCTATTTTGTACTCAAACTCAATTTTTGAGCACTTTTCAGCATAGTTATAGCCTTATATGTAGAAAACAGGCAATTTTTACTGCATTTTTGACATTTTCAGGTCACTTTGGAGTCCCCCCCACTTTTGGTCTCCCCCCCCCACTTCCCCCCCCCCACTTTTTTCGCCTAGAGAAAACCCAGCTTTACGTGGCTTAAAAGCTGGTTTGATACGAAGACAACGACTTCCCCTGTTGCCACTCATAAAACAATACTGAAAAAACTCATCAGAACACAAATCAATGCTACCAGTTATATATTATTCTATAACACAAAACTAGATCACTTGCAATTCTTCGATATTCTAATGTATTTATACCTAACAAATTTAATCTTTCTTTATAAGATAAATGAGCTAAACCCGGAAATCTTTTTGTATACGATTTTTGAACCTTCTCAATTAAGTCAACGTCTTTTAGCAAATAGGGACTCCACACTGGTGTGTTATATTCTACAATGGGCCTAACATAGGTATTGAACATTTTAAGCAGAAATTGATAGTCGCGACAAACAAACCCACGAAAGATTAGACAACTATGTAATCGTTTGCGCTTTTTTGGAAATCTTGCTACAATATTCAGATGCTTTTAAATCTCCTGTAATCAACAGACCTAAGTCTGAAACTTCAAGAGTAGATGGTAAGATGCTTCCTCCTAAGAGCAAGTTTAGATAGAAGTTATAGATATATGTATATGTTGCATTTTAAGAGTATGCCATTAAAAGTTGAAATTTATTTGGTCCAAATCTGTCAAATTTTAAAATTTAAAATAAACTTAACTAACAAAGCTGCAAATTATTATAACTAATATTATATGTTGAATGTTCGAATACTTTCCGAGGAATCCGTTACTTTAGTGTATATATAATTGCTACTTGTTAGGCCTGGGTGTATCTCAAGTTGTTTTGAGTTTGTGTTTTATTTGGAGGAATGTTTACGGGTGGATCTCTTTTTTATTTCATTTTTTCGTTTTCTCTGTGTTTTCTTGTTTTCTTTTAATGTTGTTCGATTGCCTCTTTAGATTAGTTCTATGTTATGTTCTATGTATTTATCTCCAGGCTAATCCGGCGCGTCTCTAACGTTCCTATTTCCTGTAAAAGATGGTCATTTTGTACTCTTCTATCCAATTCTTTTCTCATTTGGATTTTCGAAGGAAAGAGGGTTGATGGGGAAAACATTAGATAATTTGTGGCTTAATTTATTTGACTTTGTCGTGTCCGTTCGGGGGGCTCCTGCGCTTGGCTAACCTTTAAGCCATTTTGTTGATTAGTAAATGTTGAAAGAGAGAAATAGAGATAGAGAGACGGTTGTTGCAGTAGCAGTATTTGGAAATTAAACCGACCAACTCAACTCTCCTGTTTCTAGCTTTTTTCCGAGTGAAACAATTTCTTAAGATATCCCTCAGGTTCTGTATTCTATACTCCATGCTGTGTTTCCTATTACTTGGATTCATTTCTTTATATTTTCTTTCGTTATTTCTTTCTGTCGTTTCTTTCATCTTATCATACGATGGCATAGTTTAGTTTGAAGTTTTTTCTGAATATTACGACTTTTTCAAAGTTACATGAAACTTATGACGAATATATAGTTATGTTTCCTGTCTATATTTTTGATTGTGATATTTTGGTGCCCTTGAATCAGTTCAATACATACGTACGTATTTGTCATTCTTCAGTTACACTTTTTCTTCCAATTTTGAGATTATGTATTTTACAGAACACTTAATCTTCTTAAACTTTTGATTTATGTGAGACTTTTCCAAAAGTTCCAATGCTTTACACATTCATTCTCTGTCATGTCCATATATATTACAAAATACACAAATATTGCCTTATGGCTTTGTGTAATAACCTATATATTTGTGTATATATAGCCTTTTTCTGTTATAGACTGTAACATTTGCTGATGTTCCGGCAGCGGGTAGTTCTACTAATGTTAATAATGAGACTCTTGGCTCAGACAATCGTTTGCACCGTTCACAGAGCGACAGTGACCACCTGAAGCATTCGAATAAACCTCATGTACGTGTGTGTGTGTGTGTGTGTGTAGTAAAAGCTTAATAGTCAATAGTGTCTGTTGAACTTTATCCCCCCGATTTTTCTGACATTTCTCAGGCCAAAATGTCTGGGGGGATGTTTTCAAAAAACTGCTTCAAAATACCTAATTTTTACTGGTGAGATAAAACTTAAGGGGGGGGGTCCACCATGAAAAATTTCATGGTCACGGATTTTGCTCATTTTCACACAAAATTTTGTCACATATGTCCTGCATATCGAGTTTCAATTTCGAGTAGTTTCGTTCAGTACTTAACGAGTAACCGGCTATTAATTGCATGCAATTTGAAAACAGGTGAAAACGGCGGTGCCGCAGCAAATAAAGGCACTTTACACCTGAACTTCCTTGAGAATGGAGCTATATTCGGTTGTATGTTTGATATCTGATGCAAACAAAGAACTTAGGGTAGCTTTTAATGGGATAACGTTTCTTTATGACTTTATTTAGTGATTTTAGGAAGTAGCACCGACGCTGGAAAGATACAAGATAATAGACGAAAGAAAGAAAGTTGTAAAGCCTTGACCACGAAAATCATTTAACGGCCGATAACTTGAATTTGGTGCATTTGCGGGCAATGGTCCAAGAAGAAAAAATGTTCCCAACAATGAGAGCTTTCGATTGATATAAAATTTAACGTATTTCGAAAAATTTGAAAAATCGCTATTTTTGAGATTATGGTTGTCAGACCCCCATATTTGACCCCAGCGACCAACTGGGTGCACTAACCTGCACCATTTGTGTCCAAACCTGACCTAAAGTCATCAATAATCGTGCGCAAAGAGATAGTCTAACATTTTATAGGTCTGTGTTGCCATAGCTCTAGTTTATTTGCCAAAAAATTGGAATTTCCTACATTTTGCTAAAAATTAAGATTTCTGCGCCAGAGAATTCTCGAAATCGGACAGAGGTAACCAGGATCAATTGGTATCGTTCGAAACGTTTTGTCATAAGCTGTGATTTGTAGGAAGCAGAATTTTTAATTAGGGCTTACAGCTTTCAGAATATTTCATCAAACTTGCTGACCCCCAATTTTAACATTGCAAAACAGTCAAATTTGGCTGTTCGCAAATTTAAAAAATTAATTAAAAATTTTTGAATGCCTAAATTAAAATTCTGCTTCCTACAAATCACCCTTCGAGATCGTATATATGATATAGAATGGACGTTGAAGTGATCCATTTTGTCGTTGGCAAGATTTCTCTAGCGCACGGAAAAAATCACCACTTTTTCCGTTTCCTATGTTTAACACATACTGACATCAACTTTGAGGTGAAGTTACTCGCTAACCGTAAGAGATCCGACCTTCATTTCAAAAACTCGTTAAAATATACCAATCGGACAACAAAATATGTGAAAATGAGCAAAATCGGAGATGGTCGAAAAATCGGCCAAAAATGGACCCCCCCTTAAGTTAAGCTTAGAATAACCAAAACATGTTTTTAAAAAGACCTAAATGTATAGTCAGCGAAGCAGGAAGATTTTTGAAGATTTACCCTCAATGTCTTATTTTCCGGGGGGGGGGGGAGCCGAGCCGTCGCCACCTCCATCCCCCTGTAGGAAAAAGCCAGTTCAGATTAAACTAAAAAGGAGGTTAAGGTTTAGCGAAACTTTTAGTAAATATATATTTAACTAGCCACCGTTTATGAGCTCAATTAGCCACCTGCCGTATGAGTCTATAAGGAGGAGAATTTAAGAGAATATGAGTGTTTTTGCTTTTTTTTAAATGGTTACGTACGTATATAATCACCGTTAACTGGGCTTATTCTAGGGATTTTTTCTTGGGGGGGGCTCCTTGGTGGGGCCCCAAAAGTCCGAGGGGCAAGGAATTTTTTTTGGGGGGGGCGAAAATGTTTCGAAAAATATGCTAAAACTAG
Organism: Trissonchulus latispiculum; assembly: GCA_030248195.1. NCBI lineage: Eukaryota > Metazoa > Nematoda > Enoplea > Enoplida > Ironidae > Trissonchulus > Trissonchulus latispiculum. The sequence continues at coordinate 13,232 of JASAND010001403.1, forward strand.
CGCTATTTTTCTGGCATATACTATAAAAGTTGATTTTTATAGCAAAAATACGCAGATTTAGTGTTAAAAAGGATAAAAATTGAGTAAAAAGCTCCGGCGAAGCCGGAAAATTTTTTTAAATTTGGCCTACTGAGCGATTTTTTCAGGGCAATATTTTGTACCAAAAGGGGCGCCCACTTTTGGGGGGG
>JASAND010001404.1:0-19173 GCA_030248195.1 Trissonchulus latispiculum
TCAAAAAAACCCCACCTAGAAAGTAGGTCTGAAAAATGAAAATTTTCAAAGTTCATTTTTTCCGGGCAAGTTTGGTATCATTCGAAAGCTCTTGGCCTGGGGATTTCGAAAATGTAAATATTAGCTCATAATTCCTCACCGCTGATTAGTTACGCCTAATTAAGCATTTTGAAAACACGCAAAGTGCCTTTTTGGCTCATATTATGGGGGGCTCTCCGAGCTCCTCCATGATTATATACATGTCTAAGACCCCATTCATACCCCTAAATCAATGAGCACTCCACAACCGGTTTGAGTTGAGTGGGTGGTTCCATGACAAAAGTTGTTGCTCAGCTCACCTATGGCTTTCATTTGATGCCAAATTTGACTAATTCTGGAAAATTATTTTTGATCAAAAATCGCCTAAGACCCACCCCTACCCCAGCACAGCACTTTACAGCCACTTTGAGTATGCTGTTCTATGACAAAAGTTGCTCAGTTCACATAGGGCTTTCATTTGATGCCAAATTTGATCAATTTTGGAAAATTTTAAAATCAATTCCTGTAGTTAAATGATTTTTCATACTTGTTATAATATATACGTATATATATACATTGCGTGTTTTCAAAATGCTTAATTATTCGCAACTAATTCGTACGAATTAGTAGGAGCTAAACGTTACATTTTAGATATCCCCAGGACAAGAGCTTTCGAATGATACCAAACTTTCAGACCTAATTTCTAGATGGGGTTTTTCTCAGGTTTTCCTCAAAAATGTGAAAAGTGGTTATAATTTGGTATCAAGTTAAGCATAAGTAAAAGGTATATATATATATATATATATATACAAGAATAAAAATGCTCCCATGGAGCATGAAAAATGCAATATGGGTGACACTGGGTTTTAAGCGGACAGAGGACTAGGTTTTAAAACGTTAATATGGGAGGGCAGGTTGTAAATACCAGGAGGACTAGGTTAAAAGCGCACTAATATGGACCAGCTTCGCTGAACAACCCATATTCGCGGAAACTGCCCGGACTGATGCTGGTGGCAGTTCTTCAGTAACAGTTTACCAATTTGTGAGCATAGCTCTGCGTCTGCAACAGTTGTATTCGTAATACTTAATAATTACATAATTAATACAACTTACAACCCAATTTTAATTAATTTAGTTAATGCATATAATTCAACACTTAATACCACATATGCAGTAAAAATTGGTGTCACAAATCCCGCTCTGGCAGTTCAGTGTAAAGCGCTTGAAGTATATAAAGCATAATATTTCAAAATCAGCAAGCTCGCCTGGAAAGCTGACGAATTTAGAACTTAAGACAATAATGGTCAAATGCGGAGTGGAGCATGCGTACCCGCGAATATGGGTTGTTCAGCGAAGCTGGTCCATATTAGTGCGCTTTTAACCTAGTCCTCCTGGTATTTACAACCTGCCCTCCCATATTAACGTTTTAAAACCTAGTCCTCTGTCCGCTTAAAATGGGGAGGGGCAGGTTGTAAATACCAGGAGGACTAGGTTAAAAGCGCACTAATATGGACCAGCTTCGCTGAACAACCCATATTCGCGGGTACGCATGCTCCACTCCGCATTTGACCATTATTGTCTTAAGTTCTAAATTCGTCAGCTTTCCAGGCGAGCTTGCTGATTTTGAAATATTATGCTTTATATACTTCAAGCGCTTTACACTGAACTGCCAGAGCGGGATTTGTGACACCAATTTTTACTGCATATGTGGTATTAAGTGTTGAATTATATGCATTAACTAAATTAATTAAAATTGAGTTGTAAGTTGTATTAATTATGTAATTATTAAGTATTACGAATACAACTGTTGCAGACGCAGAGCTATGCTCACAAATTGGTAAACTGTTACTGAAGAACTGCCACCAGCATCAGTCCGGGCAGTTTCCGCGAATATGGGTTGTTCAGCGAAGCTGGTCCATATTAGTGCGCTTTTAACCTAGTCCTCCTGGTATTTACAACCTGCCCTCCCATATTAACGTTTTAAAACCTAGTCCTCTGTCCGCTTAAAACCCAGTGTCACCCATATTGCATTTTTCATGCTCCATCGGAGCATTTTTATTCTTGTCCTATTTCATTTTTAAGGTTCTCAGCAAACCTTAAGCAAAATGCTAAAGCTTTATGAAAGAAACTTTAAAAATTCCCCAATAATTACGTAACAGTCAACCAAGCCATAGAACAAAGAAGCTTGAAAAGTACCAATTTCTCCATTTTTCTTGATTTTGGCAGAAAAACCCTCATCTACTACAAATACGAATATTTTAGAAAGTTGCAGAAAGTTATCTGTAGTTTGTTATAAGCCATGCTGTACTTCCGCAGCACTCTACTGCAGCGGAACCAGAAGCAAGCGTCATTCCAAAGTAGTAGACTTATTCGGCATGATTTGCAAAGCTATTCTGCACGTGTCTGCAGAATTTCAGACGATTGCAACTTTTGTGTAGCTAGTTATAGGCCGTGCTGTACTTCCGCAGCACTCTACTGCAGCGCAACCATGTAGTAACATCGTAATAAGCATACGAAACCTATCTATAATAGTTTGTCATGTCCTAAACTATCTGTATGCCGAATTTCAAATGCCAGTGACAAATGAATAACTTGTTATCGACGGTGCTGTGTTTGGGGCAGCACATACAGAACGGTGGAAGCTAGAGAGTGCGCCAACCAACATAGCTACAGTTCCCCCTTACTACAGACACAATTATCACCAAGTTTAATATGTTTAGCCGTTTACAGTAAGTCTACTGACAGCGTGCTATGGTTGCTGCATAACAGTACAGCAAGATAGCAGCACCGCACAACGCTGCGACTATGCTCATCGTGTTCAGCGACCACGACAACCCTTATATGCATCCCACTATATGGCCCAAAACAGCGTATTTAGGCCTATTTTTGACTATTTTCAGTGGAGTTGGGACTTTGGCCATTTGGCCAAAATGGCCATTTGGCCGGACCAACTTTGGGCCGGCCGCCTGAACTATCCTGGCCAGATATCGAAAATCGCCCTCGTTATGACACGCTACCTATCCCAAAGTTTCTTATGCAACAAGCCGCGTCTCTGTAGCTTGTTCCGTGAGCCCTGGAGCCGTGACACAAAATTGGCCTTTTTTGGCCATCTTAGCGGTCAGGCCACCTTTGGCCGGCCGCACAGGTGGCCGGCCGGACCGGGCAGCGGAAAATTGTCCAAAAGGTACGTTAACACAAATACTACTACTCTCAGAAAAACCAAACTTCACCGGCTGAAAATGCCCACATCGTTCAGTTTGTAAGTTAGACTAAAACGGCTTCCCCAAGCGTGACTTACACGGAAAAAAAACAAACGGACCTAACTTGTCCGGAAGCGAAAATTTTCAAAGTTGCAAATTTTGACCAAAACTTTTTTGCTATTTGTTGTACTCGTCGTGCTGATTCCAACGATACCAAATTTGTCTAGTTTGGCTGAGTATTTAGCTGGCACGGTGCTCGAACGGGTCTCTAAGGGCCGCGCTGAGCCTGTTACACCCATATTATAGGGGGAGCGCTATCGCGCCCCCCTATAATACACGTAGGTCTTTCTTCACAGGGTGTACCAGAAATTATTTTGCGGTGTACCAGAAATTATTATAATTCCCCTGCTGAAAGTCGGGGTGGGGTCGTGGAGAGGCAAGGGCGCCACTGCGCGGTCCTCTCAGAAATCAAGGTGTAGCTGGTACACCCTGAGTACACACTTTGCGCATGTATGACATGAAAGCCCTAAGTGAGTTGAGGAACTTATTTCATTGAACTGCATGCCCAGTGTGTGGTGGGGTAGGTTGAGGTCTTTGGGTCAAAAATAAAATTTGTCAAAAGCGGACGCATCAAACGATAGCCCTCTGGCTTATCCCTAGTGGGGGGAGTGGGGGCCCACCCCATTCGAGGAGCCCCCCATAATCTCAAACATTGCCAAATTTTACCATTTTTACCCTAAATTTTCAAACAATTTTCCGGCTTTGCCGGATTTTTGACTGAATTTTCGCTATTTTAGCTTAAAAACGAATCGAACGTGCCAATCTCGCCCGATTCGGCTAATGAACCCGTCGACCCGGACACTGCGCCGCCGCCCCCATTAATTGCCCCGTCCAACTTCCCTAACTTCGTCACTAGTCCCCAGCCTTCCTCCTCAACTGGCCATTGCACTAAACAGCCATCCATCGCAGAAGGCTACCATGCCTCATGGGCTTCGGGCCCTCCTGGTCCGTCCAAAGCGGCCAAACCGGCCAAACGTCGTCACAAACATCGGCAGGAACCCGCAGCACATGCCCCACCCTTGGGCCTCGCTGTCCCCTCTCCGGACGTACCCTGTCGTCCACCTCAACAGCACTCAGCACAGCTGGCGTCTGCCTCGCCACTCAATCCGCCGCCTCTAATCCCACCTCACCCAGGCAACCAAGAGCCACCCGTTCAACCTAATCAAGGCCAACCACCGGCTCCGGTTCCAGCACATCCTGGCCAACCAATTCATGGTCAACTCGGGGCCACTACAGTCATGTTATGGCAAGCAGCTTGCCATGGTTACACTGAACTCTCCGATGTCCCACACCAAATTGCCCTTCCTCCTGAACAGGACGTCTTTTTCCAGCCTGCTCCTATCCCGACCACTTCCCCGGCGGAAGTCACGAATCCACACCGCCGAAAGGCCCGCCGCTACGAACACATGATCCACCAAGCGGCAAAATTAATCTTGTTTGGATTAGACCATCCTAGCGGCGGCAAACCAAAAATTCTTTCAGGAGTGAAACTCTTGGGATCTCTTGTTCATGATACTCGCCGCGATCAGACCTCGCGCCGTCCGTCTGATCCCCCTCCACCACCTTTCCCTCGTTATGGGCCTCGTCCGCTGTTCTGTCGCCGTCCGCGACAGTCGTGCCCCTACCGCCGTTAACTGTCTCACCAGAGTTCACAGAATCGCTGCAGCTGAAAAAGAGGACTTTTTCTAGCCCTACGGGAAAGAAATGTCATAACTGAATGTACATAGTTTATTTTATTTATATATGTATGTATTAGCCAACGTGCAAGTAGTTGTTTATGTTAAATATGTAGCGCTTATCTACCATGAATACATATATACGTAATTATATACCCTCATGCTATGATTAATCGTCTTGTTTACAAGACATTATTGATGCTGTCCCTCCGTCTATTTCTGTTATCAGTACGTATATAATCTATATTTTGTATCAGTATTTAATCTGTTTTCTTATCTATTGTCCGCAATATCATTTCTATTAATATAACGTAATGAGTCGTCACTAACTTGTTTATGTATATGTGTGTGTTATTCCTACTGCTTTAACTTATCTTCAGTTACTTATCTATGCCCATAATTAACCGTTATCATTGTCATTAATCGCTAGCAATTGTGTATAAATACTGCTGTTATTCCTATCTCGAGCAGTCTGTGTTGTCCGTCGTTGAATAAAGTTGTGTTGTTAAGTCCAGTCTTGTTAGGCTCTCTACCGTCTATACTAGACGAGATATACAGTGGACGTAAGGACTTACAGTCTCACAATATACTCACATACTGTGAGGACGGGCTCGAATTTACAGATTCGAAGCAGACATCTACTACAGTACGCACGTACGTATAAAGCCGACCATACCCTAGTTGCACTGACCCTATTAAGGAACATATTAAGGGTACACAACAGGCAAAGTATACATTATAGCAGTCGTCCGGTGACATAAGCACCAGATCTCTGAAAGGTGGTGTTCTAGAATCAGAGATTCTCTGCAGCTAACCTTGGTAGGGGTCTTCGTCGGTGAGTTCGTTTGAGGCTCCTGATTTTCAAATGAGCAGCAAGCGGGGTCAGCACTTGCTTCTGATCAATAGCACTGGATTTGGATGACTTCTGCACTGGATCTTCGAGATAGAAATTGCCAGGAAAACTTACTGGTTTTGATTCCGGATTTGATTCCTGGATTCCTGTGATTGGAGGCTGAACGGTAAACGCGCCGTATCTGAAGGCAAACGCGCCTTTAGTTGCTTGAGAATAGACTCGACGGTAAACGCACCGTATTTGCAGGCAAACGTGCCCTTTATTGCTTGTAATAAGACTCGGTAACTAACACACAGATGAGTTAATGAAAACAATACAATTATAATTAGTACAACTTGTGCGTTCAACGTGATAGTTACTACAATACCAACGGTTCAGATATAATATAATTAGATACAGTACAAATTTACTGTACCAGAGTTGCCAGATATTTTCCCTTTAGGTTACTATTAATATTCCAATTTGGAATAATATTACAAACTTGCGTTAGGTTATAGGGACAAGGTCGATACTCTTAACACCTTTTACACCCTTCTAGTCTACTAACTCTTTCTATCGATTGCCAAACTCAAGTTCCCTATGTGCTATGTGTTACCCTATATGCTTGTGCTCTGTTACTCTTTATACGTCCCCTTACAATAGGACAGTCAGACTAATATCACGATAAGCTAAATTACTAAATATTAACCTAGGGACGGTCTTTGGGTGAGCCCCTGAAAGTCGGTCACCGCTTTCGCTCCGACACACAGTTCAGGGAAGCTATGTGAGACAGAAATTTGAGGAACTCGAAACAGTTGGGAGTTGGGAAATCCTTCCTTACTTATTCCTAATTAATAGAAAATTAACACAAAGTACAACGTTCGAGGATCGGTGCTTCTTCGGATTCTTCTGCTCTCAAGATACTATGAACTCCTGGCTGCTACCTAAGCTCAAGCCAGAGACAGGGGGGACTGGGCCCCGGAGGTGAAAAGGTTGAACTGGATGAGGTTACACGTTTTCCGAATCAAATTAGTGAGTGACTTTTGAATGTCAAAGTGCACTTTACAGTTTTCCCAATTGATGTCAATCGCCGGCGGGATTTGTCTCTGATCTCGATCTTAGTTATGCTCTAAGTCCGCAAGGTACCTACAGTGATTAGGCTCCACAAATGTCTGTCTGATAGGTCCAAAATCAACTCTGGGATCGCTTCCGGACCCAATAATCAACCAACTGCTGATTCTGATAATTCAAAGACGTCCACTGACTGATCCAAATCCGACTAGTTCACTGACTTCGATTCCGAACTGGAGACGATCCGCGCACCTGAATCAAATGAGTTAAAACCCATTAACACAAGGTTACGGTGCGGGAATCGAACCCAGCAACCATTACTCGCTCTTTCGCTTTCCAGGCCCAAAATGTGCATTTTGGGCCCCATTTGAACTGGTGAATTGAAGAATAGCCTGAAAACCTGAAAAGAGACAGGGGGGACTGGGCACCGGAGGTGAAAAGGTTGAACTGGATGAGGTTACACGTTTTCCGAATCAAATTAGTGAGTGACTTTTGAATGTCAAAGTGCACTTTACAGTTTTCCCAATTGATGTCAATCGCCGGCGGGATTTGTCTCTGATCTCGATCTTAGTTATGCTCTAAGTCCGCAAGGTACCTACAGTGATTAGGCTCCACAAATGTCTGTCTGATAGGTCCAAAATCAACTCTGGGATCGCTTCCGGACCCAATAATCAACCAACTGCTGATTCTGATAATTCAAAGACGTCCACTGACTGATCCAAATCCGACTAGTTCACTGACTTCGATTCCGAACTGGAGACGATCCGCGCACCTGAATCAAATGAGTTAAAACCCATTAACACAACGTTACGGTGTGGGAATCGAACCCAGCAACCATTACTCGCTCTTTCGCTTTCCAGGCCCAAAATGTGCATTTTGGGCCCCATTTGAACTGGTGAATTGAAGAATAGCCTGAAATTCGTTGGTTATTGCTTCTTTGACAATATTAACCGTTTCTGGTAACTTCTGGTCACCAAATGGGCCTTCTTGGCCAACTTTAGGTTGCAACTTGCTGAATTTGGTTAAACGTGACGTAATTCTTCGCTTGAGTAAAATGATTCGTTGTGTTTCTATTACTTGGACTCAATTGAGCCTGATTGAATCTACAACCAGGCGAAACAGTCCTGAGAACGCGTGAAAACTCACTGTTAGTGCTTTATTTAAAAGTTCACTTGCTTTTACCGCTTCTCGCACGAACCGGGCCACCTGGGCCGTTTTAGATTAATACCAACAATTTCTGACAGAAGTTCGTCTGTTCCTTACAGCAGACAAAATAACTGATCAATACATGTATTTTTTCGGCCTGTATTTGGCCCAATTTCGCTGCTTTGCCACGTGAAATAGACTTATTTCCCGTGGCCGACTGATAATCCCAAATATGGCAATTTAAATTAATTACGAAACTTGGCATTTTAAATGATTTTCTGATGCTGGAAATGGTCAAATACCTATTATTTACTACAATTAGCTTAACTACTGCCTACATACTCACACCTATTACATTATTGAAACTTACGTAAACCTAGCTAGAAATTAATAACTACTGGTTATTGGATCTAGAATTCTACATTTAAACAGTTTTCCTGCTTACACTAATTACTTGTGTTGAAAATAAAATTAGTAGGCTGCGTTTTGAGTGAGTTTTCGCACACAGTTAATTTCATTTAGTTTGTGCCAAAAATGCAAAAACTCACTCACTCACTGTCTCAGCAGCCATTCTACGCAGTCCCTACTTACCGACCTACCGAACTACTTCTACTTCTAAATCTACCTCCCACCTATCCTAGTGCCCTAACAGGGGACGTACCGAACTGCTATTCGATCCGGCGCTGGCAACCCCAGCAGCCAGCCGAGTGGAAGTTGCACGTACAACCACCCTTTCACACGAGCACATGTCAGTACTCGTGCAAAACCGGCATATAAATTAACAAAACTTTGATGAACACGGATTAGAACAAAAGTTACATATTCTTGTAGAGCTTGAAAAACTGAACATTTTTTACGCTTACAGTACGAAAAACTATTCCGTAATTAGTGAGAAAAACCTAATTAAAGTTAATTAATACCTGCGCAGATTCTGTTCTGCGCAGGCTTGACATTCCTGTGTTAACGTTAACTTGGTTGGGTTAATTAGTTAATGAAACAATAATTGCGGTAAAAGTTACATCATTTTGTTGAGCTTGACGAGCTGAACATTTTCCTTTTTGAAACAGATCAAACTGTCCAGCTGTCAATGAGAAAATCGCGATCAAAGTTTACCTTCACATATGCGTAATTTGCACATACAGTGTAGTGGCTCAATTGCACACGTGCTGGGTTGCCAAATTGCTTCCGTACATAGGCTGGCTCGAATTTTATCGTGGAATTTTATCGATAAATTTATCGTGGAACAAACGTGATCAAACGAGACCAAACGATCGGTACTATTCAATCGTTTAGTCACGCATTTGGGGGGCCAAAGTGATGGAGATAATTCACAAGCTTGAAGCAATAAAGTTCAGCTAATAGGCATTCATAAAATGTGCATTTGGCCGATGTATCGATTGAGTATAAATAAGCCAACTTTGTCCTTAACATGTGGCAGTATATAATTTTGAAAAATCTAATTTCCTCAAAAATGGCCATTTTTTGACCCTAGAAACAGTTTTTTGCTTATACTGAGTGAACCACTGTAAATAGCTCAAAGGTTGTCAAAGCAAAAATGTTCATGTTCGTGTCCTCTTTCCAGCCATATCACCCAATCCCATGTCTGGTCAACCTGTGTGAGCGTAAGGCCAAAAACCAGAAGTTTCTTATCTTTTGGCCTAAAAATACGGTACTGGTCCCAGAATGTTAAAGAGCACGGAAATTGGTTATTTCGTAAGTTTTAGCTGTTTACGCAAAGGATTAAAGCCGTATGTGCCAAAAATACCCGAAAGGAAACCAGCACCTTATGGTGCTGGTTCGGTTATTTGCAGCAACTTTTCAAAGACTGTAATTTGTTCAATTCTTGGAATTCAACTATAACTTTTATATCATTTTAAGGTGGTGATTCTTTTTGGGCTCATATTTTTGTTTGGCGACGTAAATCAAGAAGAATTTTGATGAAACTTTCCGAAATAAGTTCTTTTAGCGTTCTAACACCCTCCGCACAATCCCGATTCAAAAATTTGAGATTTCTCGTCAGAGTGGTTTTTCCCAATTTCTGAACGTTTAGCAGCTGCTATGCAGTTATGACTATATTCATCAGATCTCAGATATCATCAGATATCATCAGTTATGACTATATTCATGATCATCGATCTCATTGAGCTTCAGATTTGTGCTTTTTAAAGCAAGTTTCTAGCTTTTCTCTACCGTGAGATATAGCCGATTTTCTTGTTTTGGCGTCGAAAACTAGTCATTTTTGCAAAATTCAAATTATCCCACATTTCTTGAACTACGCAAGCCGTAAAATCAAACTAAGGGCGTCGATCCGAAGGTCTCACAGGGACAAATAATCCGACACATGATCGTCTTCCAACTGCTATCTTGTAGGCTGCTATCATAAAACATGTAGTTTTTGCAAAACCACGACCATTTTTTTCCAACGATTGTGGAGCATTCACCATGCAATCTGGAGGGCTGCTACTGAACAAATGTGTTCTGCACAAATATACCCAGGGACGATTTTTTAGTTGCCCCGATTGCTCCTTTCTAGCTAGAGTAATCGCTTGACAAATTTGGAAACAGTAGGCAAAATACAGGTTACGCACACATTTCAGCTTATTTCTTTATAACGAAGAGCGATTTCATAATAAATAAAAAATCGTCCCCAGCTATTTGATGGAGGTATCGAATGATATAACCGATGTCTCGCGAAAAAATTTACTTGAGTCTGCAAAAATTCTGGAAAATTATTTTAGAAACAACATTAGTTTCGTGGCATGCATTAAAAAGACAAAATATCAAGCTATGTTTTGATATAAAAACGGCTTCTTAACTCCAAGTAATAAATAAGTAATAATGGTGCAAACTTTACGTGACCAAAGGGAATCACCACCTTAAAGCTTAGTTAGAATGTGCTTGTTACAGCTAGGTAGAGTATACCTGTCTCATTCCAACTCTTCGACTTGAACATGCAAAAACACGAAAATAATTTTTGAACATAAATTTCTCGAAATGTGGGAGAGCAAAATAAAAGCGACCAGTTCAGGCTTCAAACGAAATGTTTTCCCGAGGGCTATTTATTCTGAAATCTTTTAGTGCTCAGAGTTTTGAGAAAAATGTATATACATTTTGTCTGATTTTCGTCAAAATTTTAAGTTTAGATCTTATTTCCCTCGAACGAAGAGACAAAACGCGAAACCATGAAAAATAACCATCGGCAATTGTCCCAAAATTGCGTGTCTAAAGCCGTTTTCTAATTGGTTGCATGAATTGAGAGAAAACTGTGTTCAAAACAATCTGGTTGCGATATTCAAAATTTTACATTTTCATTGCTGAGCGTAAGCACAGGTGCCGCAGAGAGCTCTACATTGTGCATAGCATGTACTTTAGGACAACAAATATGGGCAATACTTGACCGACGGACCAGCGCTGTTGAATCTGTGGATGCATAATAGTGTACAGTGGGGCGGTGATGCCCTACTGTCATATTTCGTTATTATTTAAAAAGATTCTTCATTCAAAATTAATCATAGTTTATGTATCTTATTTCTGTCAAAATTCCCCCGATAGTTCATAATTTGTATTTGAAATATTGTAATTGCTAGTATTTGTGCAAAGATAGATCATGCATTTCCCCAGTTACGCCCAAAATTCTCTCTCAAAAATTTGTCTAAATTCTATTGGCTGGATGCATGTCACATGATTTCGTAATCACTATGGCTGCCTCCATTGTTTTTTCAATCAGTCTATGTCTTGTTTTCAACGTGGCCGGTCGACTTTCAATTTTCTGTCTCGCTCTTGTTTATTTCCAAAATTCTTCCACGCTTTCTCGCATATTTGGTTCGGGCCTCTAGCGCATTCGAAATCCGGGTCGGAGAGTAGAGTTGCTTCCCGTCAGGCGATAGGCAGGAGGGGGTCTCCGCCAAATTAATTTCCATCGGGGCTATATATTCTATTCTATTATTGGATTTCTTATGCTCTCTGATATTTGCCTGTTTCATCTGGATCATAAATATGTAAGTCTGTACCTGAATCTATTGTATTCCTCAATTTTTCCTTATATTAAAATTTGTATCACGGCCACTTGGCCTATTGTATTGTAGCTATGTTTAGTTTGCATTAGTTCGGTAAGTAGGGTACTTTAGGGCCTAGGATCTGGGGTAACTTAGTTGGGAGTGAGTTAAGTTTCACGGCTTATATTCTTATTATTGAGGCTTGTCGAGGTCGGCTTGGAGCTGAATCTCCAAGTCCAGGTTGCTTATCCAGCCACAAGCGCACAGCACCCAGTAAAGGTCTTTGGTCGCCCATCATCCAACCTTTGGGGCCAAAACCTTACAATAGGCTGCCAGTTTCGGCCTCCACCTCGCCAATTTTTGTAAATTTTACGTACGTTTTTGTGTATTTTGTGGGGAAAATATTTTCCTGAATCAGGGAAAATATTTTCGATTTTTCTGGAATTAGAAAAATCTAGGCCCACTAGCCCATTAACGTCTTTTTACCTACGTTTTTCCCTTAATTTTGGATTTTTAGGTATGTTTTCTCATTCTAGATCTCAGTACTAATCTAGTAATCTAGTAATAGTAATCTAGTACTAATTTTAATTCTAGACCAGTTTCATACGTATTTAGGTTAGTCCAAACATGTTAACTAGAAACCAGGCGGCTGCTCAAAGGGAGGACCCAGGAACCTCTGAGTCCTCCGCCCAGGCAAATGTCCCCGCGGACGGGGGCGAGCAGCCTCCAAACCCGTTTCCGACAGTTCATCCGGTGGATTCCTCGGTCATAGAGGAATCTGCACCTCAAACGGGGGCAGTGGCCAACTCACCTGGCTCTGAAAACTCGGGGCGGTCTTCCGCCCAGTCGTCTGACGGAGCCTGGAGGACCGATTTTACTCATCGGGCTGATGAGTTGGGCCAGCTTATGGACGGTAATCGGATCCACGTTGAGCGGTTTGGGTATTTATCGCCACGTGAGCCCACACCGGACGACGCAGGTCCTTCGGTCAGCCAGGTAGAAAAGTCAAAATTCTTGACTTACCGCCAATACCGGCGGTACCCCCTCTTGACGCCGGGTACAACAGAAATGGTTGGGCTTACCCACCCTACAACCTGAAGCATCCGGTGAGGATGCTGGAATCTTGCCGACAGCTCGTCGGCATTTAGAGGAACAGGCCTACTACCGCCAGAGGGGCTCTTTTCCTCCACCTTGGCCGTATGTGCCCCCTCCTGTGCCGGAGTCGGCACAGGGCCCAATTCCTGGCCTTACACCGGATCTGGTGTCGGCCCTCCGTCTGTGTGCATACGGCCTGCCGGATAGGCCTGGCCAGGCAGGACCCTCGGCTGGGCCCCAAACCCGCCGGCGTGATTCAGAGCCGGACCCAACTCCGCTGATTCGGGACTAGAATCAGCCTGATCGGCCGGGCTCTGACGAGCCTTATGTGTGGGACGACGAAGAAGGTACCCAGCTAGGAGCTAGCAGGGACCCACCTCCACGGCAGGAACCCAAACCGTCTCCCCCTCCAGGCTATCGGAGTTCGGCTCATATACAGCTAACTCCCCCACCTGGTGGTCCGCTTAGACCACCAGCCAAATCAGTGCCGAAGGAACCTCTTCAGGCTAAGGAAATGGTGGATGCGGGCACTGACCCCATTCCACCACAGGATAATAGGGTGGTACCGTGGGTCAATCCGTTGGCCCGCCTAGTCAGAGTCCCACAAACTAGGACTATGTCACCGGCAGAATATCAGGTATGCCGGTCTCTCGTTACTCAGTGGCTGGCTGATCTGCCGGACGTCACATGGGGAGCACTCGACAAGTACTACCCGGAATTGCGCCGACTTACTCTGCCTATGGCCTTCTGAGACGGAGGATCACCTCAGCGCAGGGGTACCGATTTGCAGCTGAGTGAGGTGCTCACTCGGTCTAGCTACACCGACAACTTGACGCGTGGATTGAACACCCGGCAGCGAGAGTGTCGTCTGTAGAGCTGAGGCAGGCACTCAAACAGTATACACAAGTGGACCCAGGTAATACGGTTCCACAAACGTCCACTGACAACCAGAAATGGTGGTGTTGGGTGGACCCTATTGTCTGCCCTGTCCAGCTCAAGGACCCGGCTCCAGACCCAGAGCCGCCCGCCTTGAACGAAAAAGGCCTCAATGCCTTAAGGTGCTGGTATCGCTTTGTGTAAATTCGACCCTACAAACTTCAATTTTTTATGAAAGTGGGTGAAACTTTCCAAATACATTATTTACGTGCTCTTTAACATTCTGGGACAGTCCCGGATTTTTATATGTAAAGATAAGAAAGTTTTGGTTTTAGCCCTTATTCTCTCAGAACATAGTCGCTACACCGGATTGGTTGTTATGGCTGGAAAGAGGGCACCAAAATGAACATTTTTGCTTTTACAACTTTTGAGCTACCTCTAGTGGTTAAGGCAGTATAATCCAAAAACGATTTTTGGGGCCAAAAAATGGGCATTTTTGACGAAATCAGTTTTTTTCAAAATTACTGCCAAATCTTACAGACAATTTCGGCTTATTTATACTCAATCGATACACCGTCCAATTGCGCGTTTTATCAATACCTATTCCCTGGAGTTCGTTGCTTTAAGCTAGGGAATTCGCCGAAAAACAACTTTGGCAAAATTGCGATTATTTTGTTTTGAACATTGATTTCTCAAAAACTGCCCAATGGATTCGCGTGATTTCCGGCTGAACGAAAACTCACCCTATTGCGGAGGGACATTTTTCTTGGTTTGAGCTAAAACTTCTCCAGTTGTGAGAAAACTGAATAGAAAGTTGCGAAATTTCGTGTCATCGCGCATTTGCCGGATTTTATGGAGTACTGGGACTTGTTGAGCCAAATCAAGAATAAAGCACAAGAATAAATTTTGGCCGATTCTACAGTTTTGAGAAATCGATGTTCAAAAATTTTTTGTCTATATTCAGTATGTCAGATGTCAGCATGTCGGCAATTTTTCGCTATTTTTTGCCAATTTTGCTAGTTTCTTAAGCTCGTGTTAATGTACTGGTGCTAAGCTTTAAAACGATGTATAAAGCTCTTTCCAACTCCCAAAATTGCGAAAGTAATATAGCGTTTCGAAAAATCACCACAAAAGCACTGCACAAAAGGATACCTGCACCTTAGATGACATGCACTAATCGGCCGATGAGATGGTGCAGCAACCACTGCCTCCAATCGATGAGAGGTTGCAGTTCATTGAAGAAAATGTCGACTTTGAGGCTACTATCCTGGATGAGGATGGCCAAGCCCGATTGAAGGACCTTCTGGTGGAGTAATATGATGTGGTGGCTCGACCTGGGAACCCGGGTCGGACCAAGGTAGATCAACACATCATTGACACCGATAAGGAAGGTCCTATCAAAAGTCGGTATTACAGGACCAACCCAAAAGATAAAGCCGAGACAGAGAAGCATATCAAGGCAAAGCTGGACGAGGGAGTGTGTTCTCCCTCGACTAGTCCCTGGTCCTCGCACTGTATACTGGTGGGCAAGAAGGATGGGACCACACGCCTTGTTATCGACTATCGTCGGCTCAACCGGATAACCAAGAAGGACAGCTACCCCTTGCCCAAGATCGACGAGATCATGGACCAACTAAAAGGGGCGGCTGTCTTCTCCACCATCGACCTGGCCGCCGGGTATTGGCAGGTTGAAGTCTATCCGAAACACCGGGAAAAGACGGCATTCGTCTCTCATATGGGGCTTTTCCATATGAACGTAATGTCGTTCGGTCTCTGTAATGCGCCGGCGACTTTCCAGCGCATTATGGAGAAGGTCCTGACCGGCTTGCCGGTGTAGATTGATGACGTCCTGATACCAACTGATATGGCGACCCACCTAGACGTGCTCCGGTCTACCTTACAGCGCCTGCGGGAGAACGGCCTAGAATCAAACTCAAGAAGTGCTGTTTCGCAGGGAACAGGTGCCGTTCCTCGGACATTATGTGGGCCCTGCCAAGGTGGAGGCGGTGTCTAAGATGCCCCCGCCCCAGGACGTTAAGGGTATTAAGTCCTTCCTAGGCATGTGTGGCTACTACTGCCAATTTGTCCTTAACTATGCCAAAGTGGCGGCCCGGATGACGGCCCTACTTAAAAAGGACGTGCCATTCGTCTGGTCAGACGATTGCCAGCAATCTTTCGAGGCCTTGAAAGCTTGCTTGACAGAGGCCCCCGTACTGGCCTTCCCCGACTTCGACAAGACTTTCTACGTTACAGTGGACGCTAGCAAGCGCGGGCTTGGAGCGGTTCTGGAACAGCAAGCTTCGGTGCCTAGAAGCATGCACAACCCAACAGGACCGTGGGTACTTAAGGAACGGCCGGTGGCCTATGCCAGCCGAGCCTTAATACCCTCCGAGAAGGTCATGTCGCCCACGGAGATGGAAGGAATGGCATCTATATGGGGTTGTCGGAAGTTACCTGTCGTGGCGACAGTTTATTGTCCGGACCGACCATATGGCGGTACGGGACCTGCTGAATAACCCTCAGCGGTTAGCTGAGAGCAAGCTTGCCAAGTATGCACTCGAAATCCAGGGTTTTGATTTCGTAGTAGAACACAAAGAAGGCTGTACTAACAACGTGGCAGATACGTTGTCACGGTA
Source organism: Trissonchulus latispiculum (assembly GCA_030248195.1). NCBI lineage: Eukaryota > Metazoa > Nematoda > Enoplea > Enoplida > Ironidae > Trissonchulus > Trissonchulus latispiculum. The sequence continues at coordinate 16,606 of JASAND010001404.1, forward strand.
CGACCCCCTTGATGACCCAGCCTCGGCAGCGGTGGATGGCACGGACGAGATGTACCCACCAGAGGTATGTCCAGTCACGGTGGTGGAGCCGCCACCTCCCAACACCTTAGTTGGCTGGAAACGTCAGCTTCGCGAAGAGCCAGAATTCGCAGCTCTATTGGATTATATGGAGCATAAGAAGCTGCCACCTGATGCTGACGAGGCCTCTAACCTACTGAAGTTTAGGGCCGACTTTGCCATCGAAGACGGTGTCTTTTACCGTCCCTCCTGAATGAGCGAGGCCAGAAACGAGGAGCCTCGTTTAAGGTGCTGGTATCGCTTTGTGTAAATTTGATCCTATATGCTTCAATTCTTTATGAAAGTGTATGAAATTTTCCAAATATATTAATTACTTTTGTGCTCTTTAACATTCTGGGACCCTCCCCCATTTTTAGGTGGAAAGATACGAAATTTTTGGTTTTTGCCATTATTCTCTCGGTACATAGTCGATACACGGATTGGTTGTAATGGCTGGAAAGAGGGCCGAAATGAACATTTTGCTTTTACAACTTTTGAGCTATCTCTAGTGGTTAAGTCAGTATAGGCAAAAAACGATTTTTGGGGTCGAAAAATGGCCGTTTTCGAGAAAATCAGTTTTTTCAAAATTACTGCCAAATCATATGGACAATTTTGGTTTATTTATACTCGATCGATACACAGTCTCATTGCACATTTTATCAATGCCTATTAGCCGGAGTTTGTTGCTCTAAGCTAGAGATTTGGCAGAAAAACTATTTTGGCAAAACTGCGATTATTTTGTTTTGAACATCGATTTCTCAAAAACTACCCAATCGATTCGCGTGATTTTTGGCAGGATGAAAATTCGCACTATTGCGGAGGGACATTTTTCTTGGTTTGAGCTAAAACATCTCCAGTTGCGAAAAAACTCAATGCAAAGTTGCGAAATTTCGTGTCACCGCACATTCAGTGGATTTTCTTGACCGTTAAGACCTGCTGAGCCAAATCCAAAAAAATGTCCCTCGGCCCACATGTCCTTTATAGGACAGCACAAGAAAAAATTTCGGCCGATTCCACAGTTTTGAGAAATCGATGTTCAAAAATTTTTGGTCTGTATTCTGCCTGTAAGATGTTAGTATGTCAGACAATTTTTGCTATTTTTTGCCAATTTTGCTAGTTTCGTACTCTTATGAGAATCTACATATTATAAGCTTTAAAATGATGTATAAAGCTCTTTCCAACTCGCAAAATTGCGAAAGTTATAGCGTTTCAAAATATACCCACAAAAACACTGCACAAAAGGATACCAGCACCTTAAGGTGGTGGTATCCTTTTGTGCAGTGCTTTTGTGGTGTTTCTTTGAAACGCTATAACTTTCGCAATTTTAGGAGTTGCAAAGAGTTTTATACATCGTTTTAAAACTTATTATCTGTACATTCACATGAGCTTACAGAACTGGCAAAATTAGCAAAAAAATAGCAGAAATTTTCTGACAAGCTGACATCTAACACGATGAATATAGACCAAAAGTTTTTGAACATCGATTTCTCAAAACTGAAGAATCGGTCAAAAGTTCTTTTTGTGCCACGATATCAAGGACATATGGGCCGAGGGACGTTTTTTTCGATTTGGCTCTGCAGGTCTTAACGGTCGAGAAAATCGGCCAAATGCACAGTAACACAAAATTTCGCAACTTCGCATTCAGTTTTCTTGCTACTCAATACGTTTTAGCCCAAACCAAGAAAAACGTCCCTCCACAGAAGTGCGAATTTCGATTCTGCCGAAAATCCGCGGAATCCGTCGAGTAGTTTTGGAGAAATCGATGTTCGAAACAAAATAATCGCAGTTTTGCCAAAATGGTTTTTCGGCCAAATCTCTAGCTGAAAGCAATAAAGTCTGGCGAATAGGCTTCATAAAACGTGCACTTGGACGATGTATCGATTGAGTATAACTAAGCCAATTTTGTCCTTAACATGTGGCGGTAATTTTGAAACAACTGATTTCCTCGAAAATGGCCATTTTTTTACCCTAAAAGCAGTTTTTTGCTTATACTGACTTAACCACTGGAGATAGCTCAAAGGTTGTAAGAGCAAAAATATTCATTTTCGATTCCTCTTTCCAGCCATACCAACCAATCCCGTGTCTTATCTACCTACTGGGAGCTTAACGCCAAAAACCAAAACTTTCTTATCTTTTGGCCTAAGAATACGGGACTGGTCCTAAAATGTTAAGGAGCACGGAAATAGGTTATTTCGTAAGTTTTAGCCCTTTGTGTAAAGGATTAAAGCCGTAGGAGTCAAAAATAACCGAAAGGAAACCAGTACCTTAAAACGGTTGTGGTACCGCGGAGCCAGCGGGACCGCATCCTGGCCGAGGCTCATTCAGACTTTACTTCCGGTGGACACAGGGCCATACCCAAGGCTCATGCTAGTCTGGCCTCTCGTTACTATTGGCTTACCATGTCACAGGACTTGACCAACTTTATCCGTCAATGCAAAGCCTGTGCCCAGTGTGAAATATTCGTTAGAAACAGTGTTAATTTTCTATATTATTTCATGAATGATGATTCTA
>JASAND010001408.1:0-23007 GCA_030248195.1 Trissonchulus latispiculum
CTTCGTTCAGTTACGTGTGTGTGTGTGTGTGTGTGTGTGTGTGTGTGTGTGTGTGTGTGTGTGTGTGTGTGTGTGTGTGTGTGTGTGTGTGTCCCCCCCCCCCCCCCCCCCCCCCCCCCCCCCCCCCCCCGCCCCCCCCCTTTCAGTGGTAGAAATTTGCACCTTAGCCGGACCTCCTAGATGTGGCCTGTTATTCTCTTCCCCCCCCCTTTCCAGTTTAATGCTACAGTGTAGGGAAAGCCGAAAAAATGTGTGAGTTTTGATACGATTGGTGCCCCCTCCCGGTTCCCTGCCCCCTCGAAGGACATCATGGTAACACTGGGGAGGGTGTGAAACGTTTCAGGACTACTTTGAAAGGGAAAGAGATTTTCTGGCAATGCCTTGTTTCCTAGAAAGCAAAACGTTTCTAAAAATTGTTTCCCATAAAGAGGATGGTTTCTTTCTGCCTCGCCTCACCCCCCCCCCCTCCCGCCCTCCCCCTACTTAATTAGACGCATTTATTTCAAGTCAAGTCAAGTCGCTTATTACTTGCATTCACCGGATTACAAAAACACTAACAAGGTTATGACAGTATCCCTAGTGGTGCCGGATCTCTCTCTCTCTCTGTTCAGGAATCATCGCTAGGCATAGATTGGAGGAACCATAGGAATGACCCCTGCCTCCCTCAGGAATTGGATTACCAGCTGAGGACTGGCCGAAAGACATCCCAGGCTTGCCCTGCAGCCCAAGGTACGGGTTCGCTGGGAGGTGAGGGCGGGACATTTCAGGACTAGATGGACAGCATCCTCCTCCTCTTCCCCACACCTGTCACAGATTGGACTGTCCACGACTCCTATCCTGTGCAGATAGGATTTGAGTATTGGACAGTGTCCGCCGGCCCGGAGTTGGGCCAGGATTACCCTATCCCGCCTGGATAGGCCCCTTTCCGATTCGAGCGGGACTGGTCGTCTGGTTGGGTTTGCTTGGAGTACACGGGCGTGCGACAGTCTGCTGCGCCAGTTTTCCTGGGTTCGGCGGTAGATGAGACTTCGGATGGATGACTGGTCTAGCGGTTTCTGGTCCTGTGGCATCTTGCTGCCCTCCTTGGCCAATTTATCCGCTTCTTCGTTGCCCCAGATTCCTGCATGTCCAGGAACCCAGCGAAAGGCGACCGGTACATCTAGTTCGGTTCTAGTTCTAGTCCGAGTTCTGATTTTTTCAATGATTGGATCCGGGATGCTGTTGCTGTTGCTGAGGCGTAGACAGGCGGACTGGCTATCAGTCTCAAATAGGATCCGGAAGTCGACAGGGAGTAGATATTTGTTCTTGGTACACCAGCTGAGCGCCCGTTCGATGGCCACAAGTTCCGCTCTGTAGCTTGAGCAGAACTTTCCAGCCGGCTTATGCAGATAGGTCGTTAGTCCGTAGTCAGATTTGATTACCGAGCCAGCTCCGCCGTCTGTGGTTCCGCCTGTAGCTGAGCCGTCCGTCCATATCATCACATTGGGTTCCCAGGGGAGCTCCGCTGGGGGAGATGAAAAATGATGGATAATCTGGTCAGGGCTCTTGCCCCTGGCTGCATCTGTTTCCACAAAGACTAGTGGTTGGTTTCTTGGCCTCCATGGCGGATCCGGGGTGGGGACCGCCAGGGCTTCAATGGGGTACTGATTGATTTCTGCCGTGATCGGCAGACTTTCTGCAGCTTCTCTCCACGATTTCACTGACTTCAACCTCCTCCTCTGCGTGCGGTTGGTAACTGAATTCCGTGGGTTTTCTTCCGGCAGGGCTTTGGACTTGAAGTAGGAGCACGCCGTCTTCTGGTCCCGGATCACGTCCAGTGGGAGTAAGCCTGCTTCTAGGAGGACTCCTTCAGTGGGTGCGCTCCGGGTGCATCCACTGATTATTCTGGCCGCTCTACTGTTGATGACTTCCAGCTGCTGCAGATTTGTGGGCGCCACTGAGGGGCCCCAGGCGGCGAACCCATAGTCAATGAGGGATCTAGCGTAGGCCAGATATACTGGCCGCAAGGACTCCTTTTGCATGCCCCAAGATTTCCCGGACAATGCAGCCAGGGTAGAGATCCGTTTCTGAAGCCGGACCTTGAGTCTGGTTATATGTTCCTTGAAGGTGAGTCGTCGGTCGAAGGTTATTCCAAGAAAGGTTGGATTCCGACTGAATGGGATGGCCTGGTCGTCGTATTTGATCCTCACCGTTGACCCGGCCTCGTGTGGGTCAGTAGAGAAGACGGTGGACTCACATTTTCCAACGTTCACAGACATTTTCCACGTGTCCGCCCAGTCCTTGATAGTGGCCATCGCCCGGTTGATTAGTTTCTCGGCCTCGCTGATCCGGCTGTGGTTAGGGTGCCGGATCTTCCTTAATTAATTAATTAATTAATTCCTTGTTTAATTTATTCCTGCCTGCTGTATTTTTCCAGTGACCATAACAATTATGCCAGCTGTCTGTGTAACTGTGCACCATTGAATATTTTATTTTTGCATTCTTTAGGTGCTATTTCTTTCAGTTTTTTTCCTTTTTCAGTCCTGGACCCGATTCTGCCAGCTGAAGCAGCATTTCTACCAGGCCATCGGGCATTATCAGATGGGCCTACAGGCCGAGCAGGACCAACAGTGGGGTACTCGCCTAGCCTGGCTAGAAGCGGCCCAGGCCCAGCTCCAATCCGCCCTGGCGTTGGGCAAAAAGGAGTCTACAGAAGCGGTGCAAGACTCCCTACAGTTCCTGCGGGATGTGATTACTGGAAAGTATGTATGCACAATGTGTATGATGGATAATGTTAGTAGTGGGATGTTTGGATGAAAATGGTTTTTCAGAGAAATGGGGAAGCTTTTTGGCTGGAAAAGTAGCGTTTTACATTGTACAGTACTGTACCATACATTAACATAGGGTCGCATAATTTTCCTAAAGTTTGCAACAAAATCTTCAATTTTTAGAAAAAATTTAAAAATTTTGTTCGATTTTAACGAAAAAGTACAAGGTTTAGCAGGTTTAGGGTAAATTTTTTGAAATTTTAGTGTAAAAACACATTTTTTCCGACCATTTTTGCCTATCCCTTAGCCATTTTTTCGTTACCCCTTGTCCCCGACGGCGGCTGGGCTTGTACCTTGTCCAGATTGGGGGGGCTTGGACCCCCCAGACCCCCGGCGTTAACGTATGAGTAGTTTTTTAAAACTATTTTTTTGCGAAGTTCACGATTTCGGCGGACTTCTCGACTTTGCTTAAGTTCAACTCAGCTAGATTCTCCATGAATTTCGCGTGTTTCTTGATGAAGTGTCTTCGTGATTTCACAAAAATTGCAACCTTTCTGGAAATTTGCTGAAAAGGTGAACTGCCGAAGCATAAAGCTTTTAAACAGGTGTACTCTTCTTTAGGTTTTGGTTTGTATTGAATGAGCTGGGACTCTTGCCCCATCGGAGTGCTTGACAGGTTTTCTCCATTTTTGAACTAAAACTGTAGAAAACACTGGAATAGTCCTGTTGCAGTTTTCGTTCAAAACTGAACACGTTGTTAAAGGTAGCTATTTAATTGGAGATTAATAATTGAATGAACAGTTTTTGTTTAGGTATGAAATTGCCAAAAAAGAGAATGACTTCATTTATCACGATAAAGTTCCAGAACTTGCTTCTCTGCCAGAAACTAAAGGTACGCAGGCGTTCAAATGACGGTCTTTTTGTAAGAAAGAATGTAACAGTTATTTACGTGTACATTTAATATGCATGCAAAGTAAGAAAGAAAAAATTTGTTGGGTTACTAATTTTAGTGTCGACACAGATTTTCTGCTGATAATTGTGTAATTTTTTAATTTCTTTTCATTTTCCTTGCTGCTCAGTTTAAAGTTTGTACCAAGTCAATTCATTGAGTTTACTGACTGCTGGAGAAAAGCGAAAACAATATTTTCGTTCAATTTTTTCTTTGAAAGAATTTCCGTTTCTAAGCAGCATTTTTTGGTTGTAATAATTTCTTATTTTCTTTGACTTTCCTCTGGTCTATATTCCGTAGTTTCCCAACGACTTCTACAGCGTCCTTGATAATAGATTAGGGGTAGGTTGTTTTCATCGGTCAGTTGCGGATTCGTCAGACCCGATTTTTCGCAATGATCGATTTTTCGTGATCGAATTTTCCGAGATTCCGAGGAGCCTATTTCTCCGGATTTTCGTGATTTCCGTCTGCTGCCAGATTTTTCACCATCTCTTCGTTTTCTTCTTGAAGATGATCTTGCAGAAGAAGATGTTTTCTTTTTCCGCTCCTTTTTCCTTTCTAATCTTTTCAGTTGGTCATCAATTTGACTCAACTTTTGTCGATATTCTGAAATCAGACTCCGTTTTCGGCCATCTGATTTTGGCCGAATTGTGACGGTTGACTTTTCGATGGTTTCTTTGTTCTTCTCTGTTCGTTTGGATTTTTCACTGGTCCGACTTTTTCGTGTCATTTTTGGGGACGTTTTTCGTGTTGTCACCCCTTGCTGTGGTGCATAATTTCGCAGCAAATCCGTTTCACGAAATTCTTCTTTCTCGCGTTTTCTCGGTCTCTGTCGTGACGATTGTCGACTTAGTGAGTGTCGACTTTTTGGTCGTCTGCTGAGATTTCTTTCTGATTGCGATCCTCTTGATCGACTTTGTCGTAAACTTGGTCGACTTTTTGTGCTTCGACGTTCTGAGCCGGATTTCCTAAGGCTTCGTAAGCTGTGACTTCTGCTTATTCGTCGCTTCAGGCTGCTTTCAGATTCAGATTTTCGACTTCGACGGCTTGAGCGTGGTCGACTTTTTGTGCTTCGACTTTCCGAACCAGATCTACGACTTGTTCGTCGCCGCCTTAGCTCGGATTCTGATTTTCGTTGTCGGTGTCGTCGTGAGCTTTTTCGCCGGGATTTTTCTCTTTCCAGTAGGGTAAACTTTTGCTTGCCTTCTCGGTGTACGTAGAATTTGGATCTGGTATCTCCACTTCCTGCGACATCTCTCCGTTTGCCCAATTTCTGTACTACACTGTAGATATGTTGCATTTTGTCGAACATCTCGCCAACCTTAAACAGAAAATCAAAAGCTGACAAGATGAGTCAATGAGAATTATGTATTTTCTGCACTCAGATTAGATTAGATTAGAATGCTATTAACTGCATACTGTGGGTTAATTTATTTATTCTTGTGATTTAAACTGGGAAATGTGTATAGGTCTCAGTGCGCTAAGCTAATCCTTAATTTTGGCTAGTTTTAATCTGACTTGACGTAGGCGTATTTACATGCGTCAAGGTATATTTTCTAGGGTTTTTCCGGGGGAGGGGATAGATTATTTGCAAAAAATAATCTAATAAAATTTGGTGTTTGGCGTATATTGCGTGGAGAAGCGCTAAGCATTCTATCGTCTGGATTTAGGTAGAAGTATAGACATCATATAATAAAATCTATTTTAAATTAAAAATAAATATTTGAATATAAAATTTTTGAAGATACCGTAAAAAATACCATGCATGTAGCCAGCTGCCGTCCTTCCGAAATAAGGGCGACAGAAAAAGATTAGTGTCTGGTTAATTTGAAAAACAGTTCGGTGAGGAATAGCTTTTGGCGTTTTTCTAGACAAACCTACTAATAGGGCAAGCGGCCAATAATTTGGGGAATTGAAGTGGGAATGAAAATGTTTTACATTAAGCTTATTTTCTACGAATGCGGCTATTAGCCAATAAGTAATATATATATATATATATATATATATATATATATATATATATATATATATATATATATATATACGTATATATATACGGAAAAATTCAGTTTTGTTCCATGTTAGATTATACGTATTTTTACCAAAATAATTCTTAGTAGCCGGAAAACTTTTGAAGTTATTGATTCATACTTAAGAATTTGGTTTTATTGGGCCGCTAGTGCCCAAAGTTAGATGAAGCACAAAATAGTCAAGAAGGAAGGGGGTCGAGTGGGAGAGAAGAACTCAAACGTGGGAGAGCCTCTCCCTCGCAAATACTCGCATGCTATTTTTAAGAATTTTTAAGTTTTCCTTCAAAGTTTAATTTAAAGTTTTTGCCACTTAAGGGTGGGGGTCGCTTTTTTTCGGCGATTTTGCGACCTTCTCCGATTTTGCTCATTTTTACGTATTTTGTACTTCCAATGGGTCCGCGAAACAAGACAAGTGCGTTTTGCGCAATATTGCTTCTATCGTTCTGTAGAGTCCTTCAAAGGTGACTCCGACATGTGTTAAACATAGGAAAATGAAAAAGTTAAGGTAAAAAAGTTTGTGACCAAAAATTTTTTCGCTGTGTAAGAGACTCAGCTCTGAAATTTTTTCACCCTTGTTAAGGACATTATGTAGAGTGCAGCGAGTGACCTTGGTGCAATTCTGCTGAGAATTAAAATTTTAGCAAAGTTTTAAAGTCAGAATTTGTGAAAATTCCGAGTTTGGCTATTTGCCAAAATTCCAATTCTCAACAGAATTGCACCAAAGTCACTCGCTGCACTCTACATTATGTCGTTAACAAAGTGTGAAAAAATTTCAGAGCTGAGTCTCTCACACAGCGAAAAATTTTTTGGACACAAACTTTTTTAGTGTAACTTTTTCATTTTCCTATGTTTAACACATCTCGGATTCATCTTTGAAGGACTCTACAGAACGCTAGAAGCAATATTGCGCAAAACGCACTTGTCTTGTTTCGCGGACCCATTGGGAGTACAAAATATATATATATAAATGAGCAAAATCGGAGAAGGTCGAAAAATCGCCCAAAAAAAGCGATCCCCCCCTTAATAAATTAGCAATTTTGTGGGTACGTGAGTTTGCACATTTCTTCTTTTCCTTCTTTTCTGCACATCACATTCGTAAATGTCTGTGTGAAGATTTAAAGATTTCTACTGTGCAAATTTAAGAGGTCACTCGACCATTTTTGAAAGACTAAAACAACATTTTGATAGGTTGGATGGCAATTCTAAAAATCACAATCTTATCAACAATATAGGAGTGGCCTGCTTACTTTACGTTTTTAGAGAAGATAGCAACCAATTTTTTTCGCTTTAAATTTAAATTTTGTCGGACAAGCTTATGATCCCTGATCCCCCTCCCGAATTTTTTTTACATAGATTTAAAATTTTTTGCTTACACCTTATCCCTTCCTGTTTTCTCACCCCCCCAAGTCTATTTCTAATTCTGTAGTGAAGTTTTTTCCTTAACAACACAATAAGTAGGTATGTATATTACGTATGTCTCTATTAGATACTGAAATTACTGTATAGCTAGCACACCTCGTCTGCCGTTGGCTGTAGAGGTTGTGTGATCTCATCTTGCTGTTCAATTTTTCGTTTCTCCTTTTGATCCGGGAACAGTCGTTGCTCGTAACCTCCGCCCCTATGAACTCGCTCCTGAGCCTGAACCTGAGGCGCCCCGCACTGACAACAGCACCCATGCCAGGTCATTTCCCGATGGAAGACCCGATGTGGGGGTCCCTGACAGCAGCGCCTGGCTACTACAGGGGGCGTCACACAAGCCTGAAAGCCTCGGCTATCCTGATTTGGGCCTAGGGCTGGGGGTCGTCTTCGTAGCTCCCCTGAAGATGAGGATGTAGACTCGCTGTGGAATTCGGGATTTCCGGAATTTCCGGATTTCCCGGAAAAGTTTTGGTTCATTTCCGGATCCGGTCGAACTTTGATGGTAATGGTTCTGGGTGGTTGTTGTTGATGTTGCTGATTTCGATTTTGACTGAACGATTTGCCGGTTGTGGATCTGCTTTCTCCCGGGCTTGGCTGGCTACCCCAGTCCGGGTGGACCAGGATTTTTGGGGGTCTCCCGGCGCCCCCCACTTTTGGGCTTGGGGGCGGTAGTTCATAGGTGTGAGGGGATATTGGAGTACCGCCCCTGCTACTACGTCTGGTTGGGGTTAGGCTTAACTGCCTCAGACTTATGGTATGTGCCTGTGGTAGACCCACTTGATTGACAGGTTGGCTAAGATGTTGTTCTTGGGTCAGTTTTTCCGATTGGGCAGCCAACTCGACAATACTGTAAGCGTCGTCTGGTTCAAACTGGGGGTCTGGACAGAGGGTCTGGGGGGTTTCGGGGGCACTACTCGGGCCCCCTGAAAAAATTGGGGGTCCTTGATTGGCTCCTGTGCCCGTCCATTTGTGCTGACACTGGCAGCAGTTTCCTTCCCGAAAATCGGTTTTGCCAGTGGTTGTTGTCTGAGTTGATTGAGTGAAATTATTGACCTCTCCGACTTCTTGATCGATTGGATGGGATAGTAGAGTTCGATAATCGATGGGCTTGCGTCCATTGGACCAAATGTTGCAATACATTGATGACATAAACTGAGTCCAATAGTTATTAATTAGTTGCAGCTAATTAACGAGCAGATTAATTAGGAAATATTTCTCCATGAAGAGCGCTGTAGGTTGAAGTTTCATGTAACCATACTCCTCTGTTAGCGTTGTGGATGCAAGTTTGACATTTTCGAATTGTTAGACTTGATAACTAGTATACGGTGGACAGAGTTGGACAGAGTGGTGGTACAAAACTTCGGTTGTTAGAATTGTTCTTTAGTATATAATTTTTATGTGAAATGCTCAAATCATATGAAAAGGCTTAAAGTACCTGAAAAAGTAAAACAAATTGCTGGCAAAGCTTTAAACGTAGTAGTCTTTCACTTAAATAATTAGTGGCTGCTACAACACTGATAATTCCGTTGGTAGCTGAGTGGTCTACCCTCTGTAATTTCGAATCTGTTAGTCAACGGTTCGAACCTCGGCTTGTGTGATTGATTTTTGGGATATTTTTTGAATTTCTATTTTTTCTTGAATCTTTTTTAGGCGCGTCTTTGGTCAAGGGAATCTCATTTGACCCACTGGATCCAGAAATTTCTGGTCCAGATATCTTTTCTAAACTGGTCCCCCTGGCAGTGCATCAGGCCTCTTCGCTCTACAGGTATTATGCTCTATAGGTTACGAGATGTGGAATTCTGATTTTTGAATTGATATTATATAACTTTTTTAGTAAAAAAATCATATTTAAAAGATTTAAAGAAAACTAGGACAAAATCCCAACTTTGTGTGGTATTTCACACCGAGGCGTATTCAGGATTTGAAACAGCGGATGTCCTGAGGCTCCGGACCGAAGCCTAAATCATTCCAGAAATGGCCACATTTACTCTAGAAATTTGTAGCTAAAAATTTTATTTTTCATCCGTAAAGTGAGGGGATAAGAACTCCCTGAATCCCCCAGCCCCCCCCCCCAACTTTACGGCGGAGTTATTTTAATTTTTGCTGGTTAAGTGATGATTAAATCTTAAAACTGCTAAGTGTTGTATACTTCTTCATCAAGAAAATGAGGTAAACGCGGGCTGGCAGACGGATCCACGAAGGATACAAGGCATTGATAGAGCACAGATAGACCTGAGCTGGCTGTCCTTCTTTGGACATCCAGGCAGGAGTTCCAGGGAATAGTTCTCCCTGGGTAACTGGATTTATTTTAGGCGAAAAAAGTGGGGGTGGAGAGAGTGGGGCTCCCCCACTATTGGGGGAGGGGGGGGGGTAAACGGGGAGGAATAAAATGGTCTAAAAATGCCAAAAATACAGTAAAAACAGCCTGTTTTCTACATATACTGCTATAACTATGCTTTAAAAGTGCTCAAAAATTGATTTTGAGTACCCAAATAGACGATTTTCGACCAATTGGGGGGAAGCCCAAAAAATGTGGGTGGGGAAGAGGCCGAGGCCCCTCCCCAGTAAAGTAAACCCAGAGCTAAGATTGCTCACCGCCCACATTGGTACTCTCCTTTTTCTGGACTAAGGCTTTCGCCTTAGTGGCTGCGTTTTTCATTTTAGTACTCTTTGTATATATGTACATCTTCCTCAGTTTTGGTTTGGTTTGTTTTGGAAAAATGTTGCTGTTTTATTATATACTTTTTTACGCGTGTTTGTTTTTTGTGGTTTCAGTGAAGAGAAGGCAAAACTGATGCGAACGTTGACGACTAAACTTGAGGAAAAGAATGAACAGCTTACGTAAGCGAATTTTAGAAATTGTAATTGAATTTTGATAGCTGACTTTTATTGAAATTGACTGAAATTATTTTCATAAATAGCGATGTAACGATAGTTACTTTACAATCGGTAACAAGGTACAATGTATGTAGTTTAATGTGAATTTTTAGGCCCTTAGACCAGGTTAAAACTAAGTTGGGGGGCGGGGGGAAGCTGACTTCCCCTTTCCCGAAATGCGCCCTCTTCCTGGAGTATTGCTCCCCCCGGATTTTTTGGATGGCCAAATTTTTGTGTAAAAATTTTCCTTACTTTTATCCAGACATGTTTGTATTATTTTGTTTACAACATTTGCAACATTTGTTTAGTTCATGCAACATCAGTCAAAAATACAAAATTTGGATTATTTGACAACAATTTCTCCTCTTACCCTCCTGGAACAAACCCTTACAGTACCCTGTCATTAGTAGCTGGGCACAGCTAGCGACTTATGAACTAAACTGAAATGCCATTTTAGCATTCCCCGAATATTTTTACCTTCCACTGTATTTCATTCTGCCCCAGATTTCACTGGCGGATCCAGGGTTTGGTGACGGGGTGGCGGTAAAATTTTTTCTCCGGGAGGTTTGGGGGGCTCCGCCCCCCAGAAGTTTTTTGATTTTGCAATAAAATCAGTCTTCGTCTCTTTAATTCTTTTCATATTGGAGAATGAATACTACACATTTTTAAGCAAAATGGAACATAAATTTCTCCGAAAAATTGGCTGCATTTTAAGTTTTTTTCCTTCATAAATGCAATAAGTGAGTCAGACATATAGCGTAAAGTGTTTGAATGTATAGCCATGGGGGGAAAAACCGACCCATTTTGGGGGGAAAAGCCCACCCGCCTCCTGGACCAAGGGTTGGAGCTATGAGCTCCAAAACAAAGCAGCAGAAAGCGCGACTCTTTCTTACCTACGTATGCAAAGATCAAGTCATTTGGTTCACTCCTGCTCATTATATGACATTTTGAAAATGACCCCTACTTTTTGGTCCAACCATGCCAAAATTTTGCAAAAGTTTGGACCGATGCAACTTTTGACTTCGTCGGGCTAGAAAAGTTTTGCAAATATCTGCAAAATGATGGCAAGTCTTCCTCTTTGCAAACAGCCAAAAGTAGATCGATCCGATGCACCGTTGGTCTGGCACATTGCCAAATGTGGCGGGGAAGAAACCCACTTTGGGGGTAAAAACACCCAATTTTTTTGAAAAATTTTTTAACAGCCAAACAGGGAAACAATTCGACACTATGGCGCGGTACTATTGAGGACGCTGCATCATCCTATGGTGTCAGATTTGGATAATATTGCTTCCCTGGCTAGCTAGGGGCCAAAAACCCTGAAAGTGCCATTTCGGCACCGGAGGACCCAGGACATGTCCAATTGTGGATTTTAAGAGCCAAATGAACGTAAAACACCATTCTCTACACGATAGACTAATAAGTTTTATCAAATTACATCGTTTTTAGCATTTTTCAAAAATTGCCCTATGTTTATGTGTTAAACTTTATGAAACCTGACCGTTTGATGCTCCATTTTCAATGGCACATGAAATCTCAAAAAAGGTACCTAGATCGTGTTTTTTGATTTATACTAGCTAAGAAAGAGTTGAATTTTACACCGGAAGTGTCAGAATAGTGCTACGACAATTTTTGAGACCTGTGAGGGGATGGGTTCCCCCCCCCATTTGGGGTTTTCCCCCATTGGGTTTTCCCCCGCTACTTTTTGCATTATACCGGCGTAACGGTACAACCTAGACAAGTGCAAATGGGCTTAAATAGATCTAAGCACGCCAAGTACGATGGTATATATATAAAGTTCTCATATAGCCCTTATAATAAAAAAGTTCTTACAATATATATAAATAACATTTTTAACAAAACATAAAATTTTATAACAAATTTTATAACAAAACAAATTTTATAACAAATTTATTTATTTATAACAAATTTTATAACAAAATATAAAATAACATTTTTCAAAAAAGTTCCAGCCGAAATCCGAAAATGTGGGTTCCCCCCCCCCATGGCTATACTGGACTACTTGGGAGCTCAAATAGTTGTTTAATTTTTTAACTTTTTATCCCTCCACGTTTTTACCAATTCTTCAGTTCTGTCTATGTTTCAGACAATTTATGTCCTCACTGCAACTGGACCAGTTACATTTGAGCGATAGCGTAACAGGCGATTCCAATTCAACGCGCCTACCCCAGCCCCTGCTAGAGCGTAGCGCGGCGCTCAACTCGCGCACCCGATTTCTCATGGAATTGGAAAGCAAACTGGAACGTGAGAAATTATCTAATTGATTTCGTCTTAAATTATTAAAATGTATTAATAACTGTATAGTTTGCTGTTGCCATGCTTCTTTATTTGTAATCTTTGCTCATTTTTTCCAGTATTTCATGTGTTAAATTTGTGTGCGTTAGGGGGGAGGGATAGAAATTAATCAGAACTGTTTTGAGTAGTTTAATTCTACTTTTCTTATTCTTTTTGTCATTTTTAGATTTTAATCTAATTTTTAACATTTTTCAATTTTTGTGACTTGTTTAATTTTTTTTCTAGAATTAACTGAGCAACACGACGAGGTTAGGACGGGCCTGGATGCCGTTGAAAAGTTGCTGGAACGTGAGGACAAAGACATTGAAGAGTTTAAGGCAACTAACTCTTTCCATGTATTTTCAGAGTTTTCATTTCTGAATTTTACTTTTTTTGATAGAAAACAGAATTTTAACGAATTGAAACGACACCGGAAAACACTGTCTGGTGTTTTCCCTAATTTTCATCGGTCCCTCGTTTACGTCATTAATTTTAGTTTTAGTTGGTTCGAATTTTAATGTCCAATAATTTTTAGTTTTTTGATAATTTTTTAGAATTTTTGTAATGTCATACTGCTGACTGTGTTTGTAGGATCCGAACTTTAATGTCGAATAATTTTTAGTTTTTTTTTTTAAATTTTGTATGCCATATATAGCTATACGTACTGTATTTGTAGGAAAAGTATGGTAGACCGTCTGGCCTTCCCTTAACGACACCCTCAGAACTCAAGGTAGAGCTGACGCGCTACGCTGAAGCAGACGAGCAAGCGGCCCAATCTAATGGGGAGCTGTGCAAAGCGCTGCAAGCGCATCGGGATAATGTGCAACTCCTAACGCAGCCGATTGCAGAACTGCAGAAAGCCCTGCCGGCTGTACCCGAATCTGGAGGTAATGCTGGGTTTTCATCAGTGGGCAGGCGCGTAGCCAGGGGGGGGGCGAGGGGGGCATGCCCCCCCCCCGAAATCGGAGACAAATGAAAATTTTTAATGAGTAGCAGCAGCGCGAATAAATATTTCGAAAAATTTTCGCCCGCGGCGCTACTTTTCAACGAAAATATCTCAAAACCTCCAGATTTTGCTTGAAAATTTCAACCATCTGTTTAGTTGCGGCACAAATTTCAGAGCGTTTTCGGCTTGCCCCCCTCCGAAATTTTTTCCTAGCTACGCTAGTGTCAGTGGGGGTGCTTTTTTCTTTTATTATATTTTTACTTTAGGATATTTTTACAGGGGGGGGGGGAGGGGAGCGGACAGGTCCCTGGGATTTTTTAGGTGTCCAAATTTTGCCAGAAATAGGCAAATTTTCAAAACTATTTGGCCTTCGCCGGACATTTTATCGTAGAAATTCGCTATTTTAAGCCTAAATCCACGCATTTTTGAGAACTGTCTACGTTTCTACATGTAAAAACAATATCCATTTTTAGCTTATTTTTACAAAAAAATCCCCACTGGGGTTTTCCTAGGCAAAAATAAGTGGGGGGGACGGTCCGAAAGTAGGGGGGAATAAAATGGGCTAAAAATGCTAAAAATACAGTTGAAAAGCCTGTTTTCCACATACTGCTATGACTAAGCTTAAAAGTGCTCAAAACTTAAGTTTTGGCACCAAAAAAGACGATTTTTTTGGCCAAAAATCCTAAAATTTGGCATTTTCTAGGCACCTTAGGATGAGTGGGAGGCCCAAAAAGTGTGGAGGGAACGAGTGGGGGGAGGGGTCGAGTGGGGGGGGGGGAACACAAAAGGTGGGGGCGTCCCCATCCCCCCCCCCGGTAAAAAAACCCCAGCCCCATTTTTTGGAATTCTCACACTCACTTTTTAAATTCTAGGGATTTTTGGTCAACGAAAAAACTGTTATTAAGATTGTCAAAACTTAAAAATCGCGCAGGAATTTTTTAATCCAAAGTATGTAGTCTATTTTGCTTTCAAAAACGGAATTCTTGAACACTTTTTAGCTTACGTAGTTATAGCGGTCCATTTTAAAAGAAACAGGTTGTATTTTTGGCAATTTTAAATGATATCGGGTTCCCACCGCTTCTCTTGGCGTGGTGAGAACCTTTGGTATATATCGTGGACAGGTGTCTGCCGCTACCCCCTGGCTCCCTCTTCGGAGAAAATTTTTGTTTGTCTGAACATTTTGTTTGGAGTGGAAGTCGAACCTAATATTATAAGAGTGTCTTGAGGAAACAGGAAAGTCCTTTCCACCCCCCTTAGCAAAGGTTAACTTATTTTAAATTTTAGAATTACTGGGGGTTTTTTATAGCCTGTGAGTACTATAAGCTTAAACCTAAAACGTTTGTAACAGTTTGGTTTTTTTGTAGGCGAAAAAAGTGGGGGGAGCTCAAAAGTGGGGTGGATCCATCAATTTTTAAAAATTTTGACCAATAATCCTTAAAATTTGGCATTTCTGGGCGCCTTATATATACTGAGTGCGGAGAAGCCCCAAGATATTAATATTAATGGTACGCATATAACATGCAATGTTTGAAACTAGGGTTGGTTTTTTCCGGAAAAAAGTCGAGCGGAAAAAAAGTACTTTTTTCCGGTTTTTTTCCGGTTTTTTTCGACTTTTTTTCCGCTGTTCTAATCATGCCAGGGCGTCTCAAAATTTGTTTCTATAACATTTGTAGTCTGTCTTAACGAATATTTCGTCATGTAAACGCCATTTGAACACTTTTATAAGCTTTTCAACGTATCCAAACTAAGCAATTGTGAAAAAATTTTCAAACGAAGTTTCAACAGACTATGGGCACAAGTCCCAGTTACCTTAGTTTCTGGGAGCAGTGACAACTTTCAAATTATTTTCCCGTGTGCATAATTTTTTCTTTCACAACTTTGGATTTTAGATGCAAGTAAACAGCTGTCGGTCAGTCTGTTCTCAGCCATAATAATTAAGAGTTTCTCGTTAAACTGACAATAATATATACTTCATAAAACTGAGCAGTTTACGAAAAATGAAGAAAACTTCAAATTAAGTTCGGGCTTCAAAATAAGAGCAAACTCTAAGCAAAGCCAATAATTTGGAAAAAAGGAGCAAAATTTGAGAAAAATCACTAAAATTTTTCATTTGAACGCTTCTAAAACTTCCCAGAATGATTAAATTTTTCCGACTTTTTTCCGTTTTTTTCCGACCCTCCGGAAAAAAAAGGAAAAAAACGGAAAAAACCGTTTTTTTCCGGGACTTTTTTCCGATGCCCAACCCTATTTGAAACATTTGCCTAGAAATAAAATGTCACTTGCTATTATGTCATATTTCACCACTTGGTGTCATCAAATCAGTAGCGCTAAATCGTTTCTATATTGTTGTTTTATTTTGGAAAATTTGTGAAGTGTATAATTGTATAGCTCGCTTTATTATCATTTCATTACAGTTTCCACCGCTGAAGGTGCCGAGTTGAAGCGAATTTTGGACAAAGTGGACGAAATGAAGTCGCAGCGCAGTCGGCTGCAGGAGGAACTTCGCGCCGCCGTGCAGCAGGACGATATTACCAAGGTCCTGATTGCTCACAAGGATACTGAGCCTCAGGTATTGTGTCTGTGCGCAGTGTTTTATGAGTCACTGTATAGCTTATGATCTGCCCATATTATGCATTTTTCAAGACTAGTCCTCTCGTTTAATACTCTCTCTCTCTCTGTTATCAGATTGTGTGAAAACTGTGTAAAGTGTGAATGTTTACGAGCTTCAGCGCACAAACATAGCGGGCGAATTTGTGTGAAATGAGGGGGCAAACCCGATTGGGTAAATGAGGTCAGTCAGACCCACCATATACAGTTTTTGACTCTGATAGAGCAGAGATTGCAACCGAATAGATTTTTTGAATAGAAAATTTTAAATTCAAATGGCATTTTATGTTTCCTGTTATGTATTTTCCTTTGGTGGAGTACACAATTGTTGTATTATTGTATTAGATTTCCACAGGGTTTCTTTTCTAGGAAATTTTTGACCGGGAACTAAAGAAACATCGTCCACGTATGGATCTGCTAGAGCAAAACCTTTCGGCACAGGAGAAAATCCTGTCCGCTCTAACGGAGGCGCATGCCGGCTATGCCAAAGTCAAACGACGAATTATGGAGGAATTCAAGACGTACGTAAAGGGTTTTTGTGTTTCTTTAGCTGATTTTTTTATTGAGTTGAGTTATAGTTTTGTCAAGAATAGAATGGAATTTGTATCATATATTTGTCGTTGCAGTCTGCTTTTGAATTTTTTGAGGTTCAATAACCTAACATAAATATTTTGTACCAAAACTGTCAGATTTTTTGGTCGAAACGAGAGATTTCAACAGCAAGTAGCTGCCACAGCATGGTCATTTTTTAGTAGTTTTCTTTTCGTTTCTAGCATCTCATCCTGGCTTATTCCTTGGCAACTTTTTATGGGGGGGGGGTCACCCAAAATGGGGAGGGACATATTTTTAGAAACTTTTTCGAATTTTTGTGGGTTTTTTCTGTATAAACTGCTAAAAATCGCTAAAAGATGACTAATTTTAGGTGTTTCTTAAGCTAAAATAATGAAAATTTGGTTTTAAAAAATTTAAAATTTTTGAAAACTTAGGGTAGAAAATGATGAAATTTGGCAATTTTTGGGAAAATGGGGGTTCGGAATTTATGTTTTATGGGGGGATTTTCATGGGGGGGGGAGGGCGACCCCCATCCCACACCACTAAGGAAAAGCCAGTCATCAGAAAACCATTTTCTCCGGGGTTTGGAGTAAATCAGCAAAATTCTCGTTTTCCCCGTGCTCATCATTGTTTGCTATAACTCAGACTCACCCAGCAATTTATAATTCATTAACCATTTTTAATTTGGCCGTAATTTAGGTTTAATTGCTATTTTTTAATTTGGGCTGTGTTGTTTGCAGTCGTGAATCATTCTGTCAAACACTGATCGCCTCATTCGATGCTATGATTGACATTGATGAAAAGGCTAACAGCGGGACGGCGTTCTATGGACGGTTGACGCAGGCCGTTGACGCTCTGCGAAATCGGACGGCCAAACACTGCCTGGATGGTCGCGGCAGACGTCAGAAATATGCAAATGAGCTTTTGGCGGCTGCAGCAGCCAAAAACAAGGAGCAGGAGTCTAAGAGTTCGCCTAGTACAATCCTCACGTCGTTGGGTGAGTGGATATTTTTCGTGAATGTAGGGGAAGGAAGGGGGGGGAGGTAGTGTTTTTGAAGGAAAATCCTGTCCCTTTTTTATTGGAAGAAATTTTGTGCTGTAGGCGAAGCCTGGGTTTTTGTGAAGTGGTAGCGTTGAAAATTTGGGGTTTTTAGGCAAAAATAAGTGGGGGGGGACCCCACCCCACTAGTGGGAGTGGGGAGGTCCAAAAGTGGGGGGGGAGAATAAAATGGGCTAAAATGCCAAAAATACAGTATAAAAAGCCTGTTTTCTACATATACTGCTATAAGTCTGAGCACCTTAGGGTGAGTGGGGGGAAGCCCAAAAAGTGGGGGGAACCCAAAAATGGGGGGCGCCCCCCCCACCCCACCCCCAGTAAAAAACCCCCAGGAAAATTGTGTTTGTAGCTGGCGATAGCATATTATGTTTAGCGGAAGGAAATGTCGTGATCGGGCTGGATGGATTTCGAGGCTTCTATGACAGCCGAAAATTTGCGATTAAAATAAAATAATGGCGCAGTTAATTGTTGTTGATTGCACCAGAACCTTAGCTCTTTATCCGTTGTTGTTGTTGTTGTTTGTTGTTTTAGCTGCAACCACCATCACAACTACAGCAACATTGCCTCCGGCTACAGCTTTCGGCTCAAATTCTTCGAACGACGGGGCCCCGAAATTTCCCGGCGGATCCTCGGGTTCGGGTTCCGGTCCCCCCGGACCGGGCTCACGAAAGAAGGATTTTATGGAATTCTATCGAGCCAAACAGGCAGGCGCAAGTCTCCCGTCGGCCTCTTCTGGCCAGGCCGCCTCCTTGCCCCCCACAAGCGGCCCCCATCCAGGTAAAAATTCCAATTCACATTATTTAAAATGGGAAATGTTGGTTGTATGTTCTGACATTGTAGATAGAGATTGTGTAATTGTCATTTTACCAAAAGTTGAAACCAAATAATGTTGAAATCAATACTTTTTCTTTGATGTCTACGTAATGATCAAACATATTGTGTATCCAGTTTATGGCTTTTTCCATTTTATTTTTCAATTTCTAAAACTCTTTTTTCTGTGTTGTTTTTTTTCAGGAACTGAAATGCTGTCTCCACCCAGTAGCAACAGTGCTGTTAGCCACCAGAATGGTGCAATTTCCACTGCTATATCGTCCCCAGCCCCTCCCCCAGCTATTTACAGCAATGGCGTCCCACAGGCCCCTCCCCCAGTCTCGCTCGGATATCCCCCTGCCGCCGGACCCCCGGTATCCATGGCAACCATCCCTCCACAGTCCCAGGGCCACCACATGCATGCTCTATCTTCGGTTTCGGCTGCTTCTGCCTTAGCTTCAGCTGAGGCATGTGCTAAGTTTGCCTCAATTAGTAGCAGTGCTGCCTCTCAAAACTTTCAACCTCTCCCCGCAAACCAACCTATACCGCCCCATTCTAATTACCTGCCGCCGAGACCGCCAAATAGTTTAGGATATGCCCCCTCAGGAGTCGTACCTAGCTCGAACATTTCTACCAGCATTCCCTACTTTGCCCAATCTCCTGCAGTTGAGTCTTATGGACACCACCCCTCACTTTCGATGGGAGTCAGCGGTGCTCCCTTTGGCACGGTCCCTCAGTCAGAGTATCAACCGCCTCCCAGTAGCTTGCCGCCATCTCAGAGCTATGGATACCTTCCCCCGGTTTCTACTCAGTTTATGATACAACCCCCCGTATCTACTTCAGTGCCGGTCACAATAGTTTCATCCTTTTCCGTGCCGTACACTCTTCAACAACCAACATACAGTAATGGTGTCTACAGTAATCCCCCGCTCCCCAGCAGTTCTGGGATTACGGTAGCCGGCCCACCCCCTCCTCCCCTAGGTCCGGGTCACGTGATGCCACCTACGGTAGGTGGCGGTATACTAACTGGTAGTCATCAAGCACCTGTGCAGCAGCAACAACAGCAACAACCACAACAGCAACAGCAACATCAAGCAAATCCCTACATACCATTGTCTCAACCACAACCCCAACAACCCCAACAACAACAACAACAACAACAACAACAACAACAGCTACCGGCAAAACCGGTCGGCTTTCTGTCCAATGCTTTGGCCATGGCTCAGAAACTGAGAGAACAGGCCATGCCCGGGCCGCCGGCCACATCTGTCCCATCTATCCCACCTGTCCCCAGTCAGCAGGTGGGATACCATCCTGGGAGCACTGTTCCGACCCCCTCCATTCAGCCGGGGTTTCTTGGATTCCAGCTTCCCACCACCTTTAGCCAATCAACGGACAGTTCGCAGGCTCCGCCCCCTGGCCCGACAGTTTTCAGCCAGTCAACTGTAAGCTCCTACCAGCCACCTGTCAATCAACCAACGTTCAACCAATCAGGAGGTCCCCCGCTGGGCTACAATCAACCAGCTGTCAGTTCGCAGGCTCCGCCCCCTCACCTTGCCGGATCCCTACCTGTCAATCAATCCTACAGTAACCCTCCGGTACCGTATGCCCCTTCAGGGCACGCGGGGCCTGCTCCCACCAACTATGCTTATCCTGCCCAGCAACAACAACCACAGCGACAACCTGTATCTCATCCGCCAGCTGCCACCGTAACCCATGCCCCCGCCCCAGCTTCTCTAGATTCGGTGGCCCCTGTGCCCACGACGGCTTTGCCCCCACCTCTCACTCCACAGGGGGTTACCGATCGGGCCCCTGAAAAAAGGACATCTGTTTCTGAACAGGGCAATGCTAGTACTACTACTACTGCTACTACTACTACTGCTATTACTACTAGTGCAATTAGTTCATATCAAACTGATCTTAGTTTGCTGTCAACCACTACAGCAGGTTCTGACAATGGTACTACGGCTTCGGTTGGGGAGGTAGAGAAAGTTGATAGACAGCCAACTACGGGTGTTGTCAATGGTAGTGTGCCGGGTACGTCTGCTTTTTCATTGAAATTTGAATTTAGATGGCATATACGTATACTACGTATTGTATTTGTAGTGCTTCTAAATTTAAGTTTTTGAATTGGATATCTTAATTTTAAGTTTAAAACAACTGCAGTAAAAAAATTGTTTTACGATTTCTTTTCTGAATTGAAGGATTATTGATGTTTCGTGTGTGTCTTTTGCAAGGGGAGGTTGATGTGGTGGGTTCTGTTCTGGGTGTTAGTTCTTGCTTTTTTCTGAAAGTTGGAAATTGTTACGTTTGTTGGAAAAACTTAAATTATTTCTGAATGTGTATATATAACTAGATTATTTGATTGTCCAATTTGTTTCAGCCACACCAAAATCCGCCATCATCAGCCAGCCATTGGCAACTACACGGTCCGATTCTGTAAACGGTATAAATGGTCACAGAACTGCCCCTGCCCCCTCCAAACTGCCCCCGCCCCCTCAATTGCCCCCCATTGGGGGTCCCCTGCCCCCCGTTTCTGGGGCGGTGTTGCGCAGTCCCTCTCTAGACCCCCTGGCCGATGATGAACTGCTAGAACGACTGGCAGCCGAAGTTCAGAAGTTTGCCAAATCAGTGGACGGGTTGACCCGAAAATCATTGAACGGCCCTACTGGACTAGAACTGAAGTGGAAGGTATAAACCACATATCTGGGTTTACTTTACTGGGGGGAGGGCGCCCTCCTCCACTCGAGCACCTCCCCCCCCCCTACTCGGCCCCACCACCATTTTTTTGGACTCCCCCTCCCCACTCACCTCACCCTAAGGTTCCCAGAAATTGCCAAATTTTTAGGATTTTTGGTCAAAATTTTTCAGGCGTCTCCGGAAATTTTTGGTCAAAAATCGCCTTTTCTGGAGCTAAAACTTGATTTTTGAGCACTTTTAAGCATAGTTATAGCAGTGTATATGGAAAATAGCCTATTTATACAGAACTTTCAGCAATTTTGGCTCATTTTACCCCCTCCCCCCACTCACTCTTGCCCCCCCACTTATTTTTGCCAAAAATAAACCCAGCGTATTTATACTCGTAACTTACAATTTTAGATTTAAATGAACTTTTCTTCTAGCCTTCGGTGGTACATGACTTTCTTCTTTCTTTCTTTCTTTCTTGGTTTGACGTACGGCAAAACTCGCTAGTTTGCTCGTTTGTTCAGATATATACGAACGGTAGGAATGTTTTCGATGTTTTTGTTGCCAGATTTGGTGAACTTTTGTCAAAGTCCTGTTTCTGGAAAACTTTGGCTTTAGATGAAGTAGTAGTTCAGGGGCCGATGTTATCAAGCATCTCAACCCGGGTTGAACCCTCAACCCGGGTTGAGATTGGGGTTGAAAATTTCGACCCAATGTTATCAAAACAGGGTTGAATAAACCCGGGTTGAAATAACAGGGTTGGGGCTGAAATTCAGGTTGAGTTTCAACCCATTGTTATCATTAAATTTGGGTTGAAACTTTGGGTTGGTTTTCGGGTTGAAATAGCCGAATCTCAACCCTCCTCAGCTAGGAGGGTTGAGATTTCAACCCGGGTTGAGATAACAGAGAACAACGATCTCGTTTCTTTTCATCAATTTTATTTTATCAATTTTGTTTTATCAATCAATTTACATTGAGTTAAAGTTAACACGACCATAGTCTGCAAAATATTCGCTAAAAATACCACAGTCCATCAATAATAAATATTATACAACGGTGAACCAATCTTTTCTTCAGCAAAAAGTTTGATTTTTCATTGCCTTTTTGCCACAATCATCAATATTTCTTAAATTATTGCCACCGATGGTAAGTTGGCGTTGGTGTGAATCTATACAAGTGTCTGTGAAGCTGCAGTTTGTGGGAACAAGGCATTGCAAGCCTGCGCCTTCTTCAAGCTAAGCTGCTTTAAGAAACCAAGGTTGAAAAATGGGTCGAAAATTGGGTTGAAATCAGGGTTGAAACAGGTCAACCCGGGTTAAGCTAACCCAACCCCAAAAAAGTTTGATAACATAGGGTTGACCATCGGGGTTTAGCCAACCCCAAAATTTCAGGGTTGAACCCAAAAATGGGTTCAACCCGGATTGAACTCAACCCGACTTTGATAACATTGGCCCCAGGTAAACTAACGTCCTTCAAGTCAACTTTGCGTAAAGTATAGTGTTTTCGTTGGTTTGAAAATTGAAATTCACCAAATTTGACCATAACTATGAGGTTTTGTGACGTTCACTAACAGAAGTGACAAAGTTTGATTCCGTGATTATTACAAGTGTTATATACCGAACAAGCTTCCTTTTCTGTGAAATTATGGGAAATTATAGAAATTCAGCCACAGTTTATTTGTTTTTTTCAGGAATTGAGTGATAAACAAAATTCCGAATCCCGAAAACATTCCATTTCCGTGGCTCGATGTGCTGGCGCCAAAAACCGGTTCCCGGAAATTATGCCGTGTAAGTAGGTCTGGTTTAGTGTTAAATAATTTTCGGAGGGGGGAGGGAAGAATAGGAGTTTTTGGGTTATTATTTTTCTTCAGGCAAATTTGCAACATAGGTTTAAGATCTGTCTCTAGAATTTTAACGACAAGGTAAAAATATATATCCGTTTTCTGTACAGTGGAGTATAGTGTTGCATAAAAACAATCGTTCTGTGTACTAATTGAGTTAGTTGAAACTGCTGCTTACTGGCATTTTTTATTGGGG
>JASAND010001410.1:0-55507 GCA_030248195.1 Trissonchulus latispiculum
AAATTGACAAGCTAACATTTTAACGAAGGCTGATTCTGACTGTCCAGGCTCAATTTCCATGACAGTAATACCTGATGCTTGTAAGCAGAATTTTGCCAAAATGATGCAGTTAAGAAGCCTACTGTTAAGGGCAATAATTGCCATCTATTTCCTTCTATCTACATATCTATTTCAAGGCTACAAACAATTGACATGCTGTCTCACTCTAGGGTAGCCCATCTTCAAAACTGGGTTTCGTTTCCTCGGAAAAATTTTTGAAACCAGAAATATTCTGCGTTTCAATGGTCTCGGCTTTTCGGTTTTTATTTTTCGGCCTTCGGACATGACACAGGCCCTCACACAGTCGGCAGTGTTCCCAAGTAAAATTAATTTTATGGTCGCTAACTGCACTACTCACGTCATGATTTGTATTAACCTGCAAAACAACTTCTGTTGTCGAACTTATTGGTCACTATAACAAATTTAAGTCTATTAAAATTTCGGTTTGAAACGGTCGGTTCGGTTTTGAAACGGTTTGAAACGGTCGAGGTTTGCTCCCATCAGACTGTGTGGGCTGGCGCGAAAGCGTCTTCTAAAATGTCACTACAGTTTGGGAACGAATTCCAACTTAAGCTTGGTTCGATTGTGCCCGGGTGGCTCAATCGGTAGAGCGTTGGCCTAGACAGCCAAAGGTTGTGGGTTCGATCCCCACCTCGGGCCCGAATTTTTCGGGTCGGAGGTGCTGTAGTGACAATCTTAGTTTCGTTTGTTCTTTCATTAAGTCTATTAAAATTTCTGTCTATTAAAATAAAATTAAAACTAAATCTATTAAAAAAATATTGATAAATCACTAAAATTTCATTCACGCTTTGTGGTAAATAATGAATATAAGTTAAATGCAATTGCAAATCTAAATGTAAAGAAAACAGCATTCAAACTCCATTTCGTTGTGATTATTCCATATGAAAATGTATTACCCTACCCTCAAAATTTTGGAGGCAGAGACCCCACCCAGCTTTAACGGCTTTGGACGGGGGGTCCTCGGCATAGGTGTAACGCAGATTTGGGATGGGGGCCCAACATTTCCGGGCAAGGGTGAGCCAATCTGACGCCACCCAACCATCCCCCAAAATACGCATTTTCAGCCGTTTGTAACAACAACAACTAACCGTAAAGTAATTTTAACAGTAGACAGTAGTTTTAACTAGAAAACTTGATTGTCAACATGTTTCCAAGACCAGAGTAAGGTCAATATTGAGTCAGAAAGCCTATAATACAGTTGAAAACGTATATTTCTCGCATTAATAAATATTTTAAGTCAAAAACTTGGACATTTTTTAAAATTTTTGCAAAATTTACCCTAAAAATATATACCCAACTTTTACCGTTTTTCGCGCCGTCGGCGCCAGTGGCAAATCCAGGGGAGGGGCTCTAGCCCCCCTTTGTAATTTTTGCCCCTCCCTTTGAGGTTCCGGCCCCATACGTGTAACGAGGATTTGGGGTGGGTGGTCCCCTTCCCCAAAATTTTGGGGGCGGGACACCTTTTTACACTTCCCCCAAACCCCCCTATGACCAATCCCCCAAATCTCCCCTCCAAAAAATTTTTCTATTTATATGCCAAAAAATAGCATTTTCTGCCATTGCTAATGCCAGAAAACAACTAACCGAAAAGTAATTTTAACATTAGACAGGGGTTTTAAGATCGAAAACTTGATTGCCAACATGTTTCTAATTCCAAAATAAGATCAGTATTGTGTCAAAAAGTCCATAAAACTGTTAAAAACGTGTTACAGTTCTCGCAATAATGAACACTTTAAGCCAGAAATTTGGACATATTTGGAAAATTTTGCAAAATTTACCACAAAAATACCCGATTTTTGGCCAACACCTCCCACCCAGTTGGGGGGGGGGGGTGGAGGTCCCTAAAGGTTTTGGAGATGATTTTGAAAAATGGCTTGGGGGGGTTACCCCCACAAATCTCCCTCCAACACAGATGTGGTGTGGGGTAGAGGGAACCCCCCACCAAAAAGACAAATATGACACCCCCCAGATTTTCAAATTTTTTTACCCCCCTTCCGATTTTTGGCCAAAAAGTGGCCAGAAATTGCTAAATAATCGAAAATTTAGGGGTTTTTGGGCAATTTTGGCCGACACCCCCACACTCCGTCGGAACCCCCCGATTTTTTGCCCAGCCGCACCTATGCCCTCAAATTACACCTATGCCGGGCCCATCCCTTAGAAAATTTTTTCAGATGTTTAAACATGTGGACAATCAAGTTTTCTAGTTTAGAACCACTGTCTAATGATAAAATTACTGCATGGTTGAATGTTTTCTGGCATTAGCAACGGCTGAAAATGCGATTTTCTTGGCATAAAAATAGCAAACATTTTTGGGGGAGGGTTGGGGGTTCTGGGGGGTTGGAGGTCACCAGAGGGGCCCCCCAAAAAAACATTAGGGGAAGCCTCCCCCACCCCAAATCTCCGTTACACATATGCCCCCAATTACGTATTTACATATGTTTTTAAGGTTACGACGGTCCTCGACCGGCTCCCGAATAAAAACTGCAAAAAGGGTGACAGAAAAAGCCAAAGCTTAGCTAAATAAATAGATATAACCACCATGCTATGCAATGTTAAGTATCGAACAAGTCAATATCATACAACTAAATTAAAGCTCATACGGACAATGAAAGGTTCACGCCATATGAATACTAACCACTTAAAAAGAATATCAAGTTTATAAAATGAAAATTCATAAATGCAGCTGAAAACATAACAGAAAGTTCTTTAATTTCTTAGCATTACATTGGCATTTAATGAAATATTAAGAACACAAAATACTCTTATATTTCCAAAAACAGTAAAAGGCAGTATCGAAAAGCATAAAAGAACAGTGTTGAAGGGTAACCAAAAAATGACAGAAAGGGTCACCGAAAGTGCGTCACATGGAAGCGCTTCAGGTTTGGAAGTGCGTCGCATGAAAGCGAAGGGATGATTTGGGATTGGTAATTTTTTGACAACTCACCCTCTTGAATTTCCCTAACCTTCGTCTGTTCATAATCTCTTGCTTTTTACCCTCAGCTCACTCACCCTTTCTTGGGTGCTCAGTCTTTTGTCCGTCCATTCCCCCTTCCTTTTCTCTCCCATTAAATGGTTCCGCCTCCCTTCCCCTTCTTCCCTTCGTATTGTGTTTAAATAAGTTATCTTGTTATTTAATTATTCTTACTATTAGTAGTAGTAGTATTAGTATTAGCCGTAATCCTATTAAATCTTCAGCTGTCTAATCTAGCTTTTATTTTTACTAGGTTTGAGCTACTTTTAACTTTAGATGGGTCCTCTGTGGTGAGCCCGGAGCACTTTCTGGGTGCGGTCACAGTTCAACTCCCTCCTTGTATTTTGCGCCCGGCAGTCAGCTGTCCCTCAAAATTTATTCCCCCTTCCTTGGCGAGGTTCGTTCCGGTAACGACAGAGCCATCTGGACAGAAATCTCCTATGCAGTCAGGGTTTGTGCTACATTGCGTTGCGTCAGTCCAAGTAGTGATGTAGTGCTGTGGTTAACCTCCCAGGCTTCTCCATTACAATAGGACTAAACTCATCTTAGTTTGAGATGCTTATGAAACTATCTTCTGCTTGCTTCTATGCAGTGAAAGATATCTTTTTTGTTTACAAGAAATGCAGGTAAAATAAAGATGATATCAAAAATTTTTAATGCCATCGAAGCCTATAAAACGTTACCTTACCTCATAATTAATTTCACAGTGTTGAATATGTGGTTTTTCGAGCAGACTCACTCTACTATGACCTATTAAGAACCTAAAGGTATCCTGAAAACAAGCAGGAACTTTTTAATCTTCCAATGTTAATGTTTTGTTTTATTTTTGGTTTAAAAACTTTCCTACGTTTGGAAGCCATATATTTAGAAATATAGTTTATAATAATTGACAGCGGCCTTCGAAAACTTTTGAGCCCTTGTAAGGATGTACCTATTATCCATCGAATTTTGATAAAACAAAACCTGTTAGACTGGGACGCCTGAGCTTAGATCTACTCACACCAGCTCCTTCAGGTAGCTCTCAAAATAGACTTTCAACATTACGAGACTATTGGGGCAGCCTAATAATCTGTATCAAAAGTCAGCTCGAGATAAGCTACATAGGCAGCCCAGAAAGGAAAGCTGTGAACGGTTGTCAACCTTTGTGACCATTCTAAAGTGATCTACAGAAACAAGATCTACACACAACATCTTGGTACTTAAGGAACCTCATCCATTTAGTGAACGTACAGTACCTACTTTTGGATCTACGGTATAGCTACGGTAGCCGTAGCTCCGTTTTATGAGCGTAGCTTCGTGTTTGTAAAGCTACGAGAAGGCTAGTTTTTATGGAGTTTCATAAAGGCCTGGCCCAGTTGTTAGCTTTGAATTTCCTTTCATACTCTGAAAGCAAAAAGTTAGGATACAGAAAACGCTAAGCAAAAACATACCGTAGGTGCTACCGCAGCTACGGTTTAATTCTACGTTTAAATATACGTAACGCATACCGTAGCTCAGTTTTAATCTCCTTTAAGTAAATGGATGGGGTTCCTAAATGACCCAAAAACGGCTTGGTCATGACTTTTCACGCTTTATTATTTCAAACAATACACATGCAATGTACAACAATGACGTTACGTTGATAGCAAAACCTATCCACCGGTGTGTCTGATCAGATTAGTAATATGGAATACTCGGGACCAGATAATACTGAGCCCTATTGATCATAGAATGCAATCGTCTGGTTCTACTAGGTTTGTCATATTTTTCGATTGTATATCCACTTTCCAATTCGGGCAAATCAACAATTCCGTGAGCATCCAGAGCCATCTTTAGTCGCTTTACAATCGGGTCCGACCAAAAAATGACTCCATGAACTTCGATGACGGATTCGACGAGTAGTAGTAACAGAATGGAGTATATCTTATTCATTTGTGTAATGTACTGAAACACAAATAGATAAAGTCTGTAAGTGCAAAAATTAATAATAATGAGAGAATCTAACTAGGAAATTCTTAGACGTTACATAGTTGCATTTACCGGATAAAGCTTACAGTTTTCCCAACGACACACCAAAAATAATGCCGCACTAAAAATCTTGACTGGCGTAGGTAATTGGAATAAATGTTTAAGTTTCACTAAAGTCCGACCAAAATATGCAGGGAGTGATACTGTTTTGTTTATACTGATTTAGCGGTACATTTTTGCTGCTGCAATGTATATATTTTCTGGACCGTCATGTCATGAACTTTCCTTTGGTTGAAAAAATTTGAAAAAATTAAAATTCTTCAAAACAAGCCGATTTTTTAGGTTTAAAAAATCAGTGATGGCAGTAACTAGCCGTTTGATGGAAAATTAGCCACTGTGTCGATATATTACCGATACAAGTGCCAGCTAATTTGGTCAAAAATTGCGATAGTTATACAATTTTTTCGATTTTCAAAATTCTTTGAACTATAGCACTTTTCCAAATTCACTCCATGGAAAAATTTTTCAATTGGATTTTCAGGACTGCTTATGTGTCAGCTTATTTTTACCAGCCTACGCTACATTCAATTGACGAAATTTTGGGTCAAAATGTGGCAATTTTGAAAAAATCGACTTTCAGATTTTGAAAAACCACACAGATTACATGAAAGTTGACACATAAGCGGTCCTGAAAATCCAATTGAAAAATTTTTCCATGGAGTGAGTCGTTAGTCGAAGTTGGGAAAGCGGCACAGATAAAAGGTTTTTGAAAATCGAAAATATAAAATACCTATCGCAAGTCTTGACCAAATTAGCTGATACTTGGCATACACTATGTTTGGAGCATGGGCTTATTTTCTACCAAATGAAGTTCATGGCATCCATTGAATTTTCAAACCCAAAAATTCGGCTTCTTTTGAGGATTTTAAATTTTTTTCAAATTTGTCAGAAGAAAGTTCTTGCCATGACGGTTCAGAAAATATATACATTGCTGTAGCAAAATTGTACCGCTAAATCAGTAAAAACAAAACTATTTAGACCCTGCATTTTTGTCAGACTTTAGCATTGGTATCTAGCTGGCCGTACGTCAGAATTATCTTTACGGCTGTTAGATTCCGGGGCCGCTATTCCAGCCATCTTCTCTCTCTCTGATCTGTGATGTCGCCAGGCACAACCGAACCTCCTTACAATCGCTCCTTACAACGCCGAAGGATGTTCATACCGTGGAAAGCTAGAGAACGAGAAAGCCCGTGGCTTCAGCTCATGCTTCTTTTCATTTTAACCCTTTCTTCTTTAGCGGGTCTGTCGACTTGTGAATTTGTGAAGAAGACGTGAATGAGGGGTATCAATGTCAAGCATAGGATAACGTGTGGGGAATTGGGGGTGCAGACCCCCCAGACCGACAAAAATGGGTAGATCCCCTCCGCGAAAAGGAAAAAAAGGGCAGACCCTCTCGGCCAGAAAGGAAAAAGAGCCTCAGTGATTTATACCAAAAATTGGTATTTTTTAGCCAATTTTAGGGATTTTTTTTAAAATGTTTCTTAAAAATCGCTAAAATTGTCATTTTTTACTAACTTTTTGTCAAAAGCGATAACAATTCGCAATTTTTACTAATTTCGGGGCAGACCCCCTTAAAATTTTTGGAGTTTTTCCAGAGATCCTTCCCCGAGGTCGGGGAAGACTAGACCCCCCCCAAGAATCGGACCCCGTGTTAATGTATGACGTCAACTGCGCGAAAGCTGTCAATTGTTTTGTGGGTTTGATTGTATGGTCAACCTAGTGGTGCTAAGTTCCTAAGCTAGGCTTCCAGTTAACGGTTTACTCCATTAATTTATGCTACAGACTACTGAAAAAAGTGCGGACTATAAACTGCCTGGAATCGTCCGACAGGGAGCAGAAATACGGACCACACTGTGCTCTCGGCGCCACACTAATACATAGTCCGAAACGAACGAACGCAGAAAGAATAATCATAAAACCCATCTACACTGAGACAAACTTAATTTTCCGTAACTGATACAAACTTTCCTGAAAAAATGTTTGTCAATTCAGATAAGGGAGATTCTTTCAGTCAAGCAGTGTATGACTCAATATTGTCTACAGTTTGATTTTATATAGTCTTCATCAGAGAAGGCGGGGATCAATTTCTGACCAGATGTTTTTGTCACTTTAAAAGCTAATGCAAGCTTTAAGTCATCTTGTAGAAACTATTGCCCCAGAAAGCACTGAACAGATTTAAGTGATAGTGACGTGATGCACTTCTAACATTAATCTTATTTTAAACTATTCGAACGATGTGAAGGCTATTTTCAGAGTAAAGCAATAAAGACATTACATAGTTGACAGCTTTCGGTTTGTCGAAGCTTGACAATTACTGAGTGCAAGGGCTTCCACTGACCATAATCCCTCTTAGTATGCGCTACTACGTCCAGTCCATATCTTGCAAAAATGATAAAGTTAAGTTAAAAGACAACAAACTGCAGGCATCAGTTCAAATTCAAGGATAGGGCAAAGTGGACGTTTCAACTCTTCGTCCTTACACGACTCACTCTCCATAAGGTCACCAATCATTCGAAAACTGCTTCTTTTTCTTTGGAAGAAGAAACCGAAAAAACCAGTTATCTGATGGCCACAGCTCGCCCATTTCATATTAGCTTTCCGATCCTGAGTCATTGCTGTACGACCGGATAAGCGATAGGAGCTTCTTTAGCCACACCATGGTTTTGCGCCCGTATCCGGCGTGTTGTGTTTGTTTGACTAAAGTTATGAAGAGTTGATGCAAAGTTCGATTGAGTTGAAAGCTGGCACATTGCCATAAATCTGTAGACCTTATAAGCAACCTACTCTACTTCTTAAAAGAGATTTCATAAAATATCTCGAGACTGCTGAATATGTTAACGGCTAGGAGTAAGATTAGAGCAAAACGCTTGTACAAGGTTTGAAATTTTTCGAGGCAATAGAAAACACGCACAATGCTTGGAGACATCTTGTAGATACTGGATATCTCCGGGAAAATTTATTTGAAGGTTTCAAGCTTTCGAGACATCGTGGAAAGATTCGGGCGCTTTTTAACCTTTCAAAGACCTGCACCCGTTGTGGCCTTAAACTGACACAGCGCCAAGTGCACTGCATCTGGCGTCATAAACGTCCCATGCACTTAATCAAATTCTTGAAACGAATTTGCTCTAATTGTGAATATGAGAAGACAAGAGGCCATCCGTGGAAACCATCCGTTAAAAAAGTAGGGTAGATATTCGAAAATATTTTTTGTTAATCATGTTGTTCCTGTTTGGTGTCAGCTGAATCTATAGAAGCATTCAAAAACCGTCTCGGTAATGGTTCACTTTTGAGGTTAGTTAAGGGTAGGGGATCAGTAGTCAATGAATCGGCCCTCCCCACCCCTTTCCAACAACGGTGATGTGCGTTTTGGTTATAATTATGTCACATAATTTGTTGTTTCTTTGTATTTTTATATCAGGTTACAATTTGTTAACGTGTTAATTGGTTGGAAAAAATAGAATAGAAATAGAAATAGAAATAGAAATATACACTTAGTAAACTGATATATTCCGATACGTATTTGTTCAGTTCAGTGCCAAAAATTAATTCAAAAATCAGAATTCTATTTACAAAAATTGCATACAAACCAGATATTATCCAAAAAATGATCAACCGACTAATAAGTTTCTTAATCCTACATACAGGACTCGGACTCTGTAATCATGACATAACTAAAATGTGCACAAACCTGAACAAATACGTATCGAAAAATATCAGCTTACTAAGTGCATATTCATTTTGAGTAAATTCATAGAGCGTTTTACGAATTTTAGCAAGTGCATATGAATTTGTAGAAGTTCATAAAACGTCGTATGAATTTGATTAAGTGCATGGAACGTTTATGAATTGGCGCAAGTGCATTAACGATCCTCATGCATTTAAGGTGGTGGTATCATTTTAAGCAGTGGTTCTTAGAATGCTATAACTTTATCAATTTTTGGAGTTAACCTTATACTCCATTATTATAAATGTAAGTTGTTATGACAGCAGATTTCATAAACAAATGATGAACAGATACTGACAACACTGTTGTACAGTAGGGCGGAGATGCCCTACCATACGTGTGCTTGGGGGGGGTTTCACCCCCCCAGACCTGAGCTCACCCCCCCAGAGGGGTCCCTCACCCCCCCCCCCAGAATCCGGATTTTTCCGGTAATAAACCGGAAAAATCCGGTTTTTCGGCGGCCTTCGGCCGCCCTTCACCCCCCCCAGAACTTCCCCTCCTGCACATGTCTGTGCCCTACTGTCATATTTATTTTATTTAAAAAGACTCTTCATTCAAAATTAACCCTTGTTTAAGTATCTCGTTTTGGTCAAAAGTCCCCCAGTAGTATAGGCTCTGCTTTTCGCACCTCAATCCCAATGCCAAATTTTCCCTTCCACTCCCTCCCACCCCAGGTTTCCTAGTTTTTTGCACCGCCACCCTTACGACTTCCTTGCCACCCCTCTGTGTTCTGCCCCCGGGGCTTGGGACCCGGCGTCGGCCCATTAGTGGTTTTTTGTTTTTTGTCTATTTTCTAATTCTGATTTTTTTGCATTTTTAAGGCATTTCTATACAGCATATCTATATACAGTATATACATTTAGCCCTTAAGAGGGCTGTTGGGATAAAACAAATAGTACAATCATATATCCAAAGGAGTCGTAGTTACTCTGCTAGCACTTTCCTTTTAGGGTAGAGGTAGGGAAGGGCATCCTTAGTTTGAAAGTATTGTATTATTTTATTGTCTATGCTTCTAAGTCCTCTGTTTTCTCCAGACATTGTATTCCCCGTTTCTAAAACATCCTTGAAATCTTCCAGTGTGTAGCTATTTAGGGTTTTACTTACACCTTTATGGGAGACTTTAGTTGTCTTTCCCCAAGCTAGGTAAGTTTTACTGCAAAGTGCTATTATACCATCTCCTGTCCATTCTTTGAACAGTCCAGGTATTCTTTTTGACTGGGGTCTAGGACAAAGAAATCGTTGGGGGGCCTCATTTGCAACGGGGACGCAATCACTTAAGCTTTTGGAAGAGCAGGCGAAGTATAAGGAATCTGTATCCATTTGACACAGTTGGAAAGTCTCAGGCCACAGGTTTGGTTTAAGACAGTCATAGTAGAATTGGAGCATCCTAAGCTTGGCGTACTGGTAGACGAAGAACCCCACTAACTCTGGAAGCCTGTATACAATTTTTGACTTAGCAGATTGAACCTCATAAATCCTATTTCCTAAGTCATCTAATCTTCTAAATCTCCACCCATTTACTTCCCGGCTAGCCCCAGACCTTTGACAATATTTTGCATCCTGGTGCTTTTCCAAGTTTGTAATAGTCCGACCGTAGTAAGAATTTCCATAGTTTTCCAAAAGTCAACCATTTTTTCGGTAGCTTGAAGGAAGGGCCCTACATCCAAATTATTGTACCAAATTAGGAGATCCCTTACAGTTTTAAATTTATTTTTCCTCCATGCTGCGACAACGGCAGTGAAGTCCTCGTCAGAGATTTCCTGTTGCTTAAGGGTTGAATAATAGAGTTCACGGTGGGGAAATCCTTGGAATAAAAAGGCCATGGAAGTAAAGGCTTCGTAAGGGAACGCGCCCTTTTGTTCAGGAATTTTGAAACTTTTCAGCCACCTTTTGTAGGAGGTACCAGCTGCTAGATAGTTTGT
This sequence comes from Trissonchulus latispiculum, assembly GCA_030248195.1. NCBI lineage: Eukaryota > Metazoa > Nematoda > Enoplea > Enoplida > Ironidae > Trissonchulus > Trissonchulus latispiculum. Next base: position 10,685 of record JASAND010001410.1, read on the forward strand.
AATGTCTAGGAAGTACAATTTAGCGGTACAGAGGGCCATGTAGTTGTTATTCTTTTTCACAACATACTTGGTTTCCTGGCCATTTAGGAGTAAGTTGGTAATTAGACAAGACTTTATAAGGTTCATATCAAATTTTCCTGAATTGAATCCGAGAGTTGGAACTTCCTTTAAAAAAGGAGCTTCTCGTTCTCGGCTAAACCGGAAAGGGTGGGCTCGTAGATTTCCCTAAGAAGTTCGTTCGCTTCGTCGGCTATCTCCTCCATGTAATCCTTCATTCGGACCACTAACTCATAGGGATCCCCAGTCGTAATTAGGCAATTTGGAGTTTCATACCCAGGGACATTAGAGGCTACAGATACTGAACCAGGGATTAATTCTTTTTCGTAAATCAATTTGGGCCCGCTTTTCTTAGAAGTCGGCTTAAACATGCACTCAAAATCGTAGGCTATTCTGAAGGAATAGTACCATTCAGGGACAGAGATTCCTGACTCACTAATTTTTTGGAGAATCGTTTTAGTAGGTCCAACTCCTCCCCCAGGGAAGATGTGCTTGATGCCCACCTCGCAACTTTTGGAGTGCCACGTAAAGTCTGTATGTTTATGAAATAGTTTCTCGCAGTTCGAACATTTCCAGGTAAGGGTGAACTTGTTGAGATTTTTGATAAAGGAGAAGTGATTTTCGTAAATATTTAGGTCCATTTTCCTAGATCTCTTGCCCAGGGGTCTTCGAATAAGTTTGGCTGCAATTTCACTAATTTCTTGATCTCTTTCATGGTTCCGAATTACGAGTTCATTCAGGTCCTCGGGTTCCTCATCGGCTTCTTCAACTGTGGGACCAAGTTCGTAAACTGTAATTGCAATATCAAACTTTTCCTCTATCTCATCCAAGTCCTCAAGGCAGACCCCATTAAACTCTTCTCCAGGTTGTACCCATTGCTCAATTAGCTCATTTGTCTTTTCCTCTAAACCATGGACATTAGACCCAATACCTAGAGTTTGGCACCTAAAGAAGCACTTTTGGTCCTCGTAAGGTCTTCCTGAATTTCGGTTCTTTATAAGAGCATTGAGACCTCGACTGTTTTTTACGTAATCTGGGAGGTATCTCGCCTCACCCACGGCATAGGAAATCAAGTTGTTTATATAGAAGCAAACATTTGTAATTTGGTGGACAGTCCACTTTGTATTAGGTCGTTGTTGCCTAACCCACTCCAGGATGTCACCCCGGTCCAACTCATAGTAAATTTTTCCCAGATCGCCCTCATTGGAAATGTGGATGGGTTCATCGAAATACCGGTTATTTTCGGAAGGGTAGTAATACCTCAACTTCCCGTCTTCGATGTTCCTAAGCACAAATCCGAAAGACAGATCAAATTTGAATTGCCATCTCAGGAGTATGAATATAATTTTGACCAGGTCCTTAATCTGAGACGCATTGTCTATCCTGAAGTTGTACCTCTTCTGGATGCCAGATGAAACAAAATATCGAGTCCTAATTCTACTCCAATTTTCTCTGTAGATCTGGGATAGGTCTTCTTGGAGATCCTTTACAATACTCCTAGTCAACTTGGGGGCGTCTTCTGTTGGAAGGTTGGAAAAGTGGGTCTGCCTAAGAGTTCTGGGATCCTGGATATTTGGGGCCTCCCGGTGGGTCCTAAGATGGCCCTGGTAACCTTTGTATGTCCTGTATGTAAAGCCGCATTTTCGCCATTCGTAGGATGGAGTTTCGTTGGGGTGGAATTTTTTGAAATGTCGGGTCATGTTATGTTTTTCGGTGAACGACTTCTCACATTTAGGACAATGGAATAAGGGTCTGGAAGAATGGGTCGCCTTGTGCTTTTACAGCTCGACCAAATTGGGGAACGTCTCCTTGCAGGCGGGGCAGACGTGGGAAGTGTTAGCTGGTGGTGGAGAAGCTTCCTTGGGAGGGGATTGGGCGTATGCCCAATACTCATCGGTCCCAATTACCTCTTTACCATCCCACTCACTTTTAATTAGGGAGATGGCTTGGTCTCTTAAACCCTGGGTAATCATCGGGTTTCCCTTCCAAACACCCGTTTCAATGGCCGCATTCAACTGGGAAATTGAAATCATAATCAAAATTAAAACAATAAAAATTAATCAACCGTTTATATGTACTTTAGAGTTTATATGCATTCTTGCTTTTCTGTTCTCTAAGAACTGCCTGTATTAACTTTCGCCATTTATTAACTTTGTCGTTTTCATGTACTTTCCGTTTTTATTAACTTTCGCCTTTTATTAATTCAGGTTTATATTTACTTTTCAAAACTATCGTTTATATGTATTCTAGCTTTTATGAACTTCCGTTTATATGTATTCTTGCTTTAATGAACTTCGCGTATTTGTAGTTATAATCGTTTATATGTCCTTTTCAAAACGGCTTGTATTAACTATTAAGATAATTTGCGTTTATATGTACTTTCCGCTTTCAAGATAATTCTCGCTTTTATGAACTTTATCGCTTTTATGTCCTTTAAGAACTGCTTGCCTAGAGAGAGCTTTCAAAAACCGACCGTTCGCGATGAAAGAATAAGTCCAACTGACGAGATATCAAAATTTTCACCCTTTATATGCTTTTTAAAACCCGACTGCTGGTACCTTCAGTATACTTTTAGTACCTCCAGAAACTGCTAGATAAGACTTCGAGTATTTCAATGATCTTCTAGTATAAACTGCTTGTATTTCCTCCAAATAGAACTTTACAAGAAAAGAAATGTAATAGAGTAATAGAGAGAGCGCTTTTGGAACCGACCGTTCGCGACGACAGATCAAGTCAGACTGACGTTAAATCGAAATTTTCACCCTTTATATAGTTTTTAAACCCTACCTCCAGTACTTCTAGCACACTACTAGTACGCCCACACATACTGCCAGTCATTCTCCCAGTCATACTACTTGTTTCTTTCATGTATCCTGTACGCCCACACAAACACCCGGTCTTACTACCAGTCCTACACCCAGTCATACTACCAGTCATACTATCAGTCGTACACCCAGGCATACTACTAGTTTTTGTCATACGTCTTGTACGCCCACACAAACACCCAGTCATACACCTAGTACTTCCGGTTCTCTTCACAAAAAGTCTATCCAGTCATCACTCCCAGTCGTACTGCCTGTAATCTTTGTGCATCCTTCCAGTATATTAACCAATGGCACATATAAACAGGTCCCGCTCATTTACAACGAACTAGCGAATGGATACTAAAATTGTTGTCTGCATTGCCTTAGCTTTAACTGTCAGTGTTTCCTTGAATATTTGGCTTCTGACGAGAAGTTGCGAAGAACCGCTTTACATAGACTACCAGACAGACGGAACGATACTCATTTCTAAACAAAGGGGAATTCGCCAACAGGTTCACTACACACCCAGTCAGTTTAATGCAATTCTCGACCTATACTACGACTGCTCTATTGGAACATGTGTGATGGCTACTGCTGAGCATTGTCCTTTCATTGCAGAGGTGTACAACTTCCAGATTTGCCTCGACATTAATAAAAACATTGAAAGCGCTTACGTCGGAACTATCTACCTTCCAAAAACTGATCTCGATGAATTGTATTCCTTGTAACTTTCTCTACTTCAAGCACCCCATTACCTGCATGGTCTCCGCCCCGACTAAAGCAGGGAAGACAATATTCGTGTCAAAACTAGTTGAAAACGCCCACAGATTGATACGACCTCCACCGAAACGAGTGATTTGGTGTTTTACGGAGTGGCAGTCGGCGTACGAAAAAATAGATGGGGAGTTTGTAGAGGTCTTACCGGACCTGGAGCAACTTAAGGGAAACACGGAACCGATTTTACTAATTCTAGACGATCTAGTGGATGAAGTAAAAAAGGATTCTAAACTGGTTCGACTTTTCACCCGTGGATGCCATCACTGGTCTTGCAGCGTCATTCACATCACCAGGACCTATTTTATGATAAACAACGGACTAACCGGATAAATTGCCAATACATTGTGTTGATGAAAAACCCAGCAGATAAGTTAACAGCAATGAACCTCGCCCGACAAATGTTTCCGACTAACACTACTTACTTTACGGAATCTTTCAATCACGCAACCTCACGTCCCCACGGCTATCTCCTTATTGACCTTGACCAGGAAAGTCCAGAGCAGTTCCGCCTTAGAACGGATATTTTCGACCGAACAGGAGTCTACCTACCAATAAAAGCGGGGAAGAATTCATAGTTGTTACGCCGAATCAATAAAAACAGATACGCGATACATAAATCAAGCTGATACACGGTCCGATAATAGCATTGATAGTCAATAAAAATGCGAAATGGCAAAGCGATTCGAAAGCAATCTTCCCTGTCTCATACATCTTTGTAACTGTAAGAAGAAGGTCAGAGAAGCTATCATTGAAACTAGTGATCTTGGTCTAATCAAAACAATCCTAGACTGCATTGAGAACGTACTTTCTGGAAACGTCGAACTAACTGTAGCAGACAAAAGGGCGTTGCGTAAACACGTAAGCACACTCCTAGCTCTCCGGGACAAGAAAATAAAACTTAAGGATAAAAAGCAAATTATTGTTCAAAACGGTGGCTTTCTTCCTGCTCTCCTCGGTCCTCAAATTGGAATAGTCAGCGGTATTGCAAGTAGCTTTATAAAATAATGGAGTATTCTATCATAGTTAAGCCGGAAGAGTTTGGTCAACACCAGGACGTTTTAGAAAAAGAGGTTGTGGACAAGCTAAAAAGCAAAGAGTCTGCCGATTCTAAGTTTAAAAAGTACCAACAGGCCAACTATAGAAGACGGTTCTTGAAGGAAAAGCCCTATAAGTTAGATGTAACGACTACGGAACCCTCCACTCTTCCCGACATTGTCTCTACTCTTCCTATAACCTTGCAAAGTAAAGGGAAAACCTCATTGACTTCGTCCAGTCTATTCCTGATTTCAAAGTTAATCAAAAGGGGGAGATAGAGTACAAAGGTAAATCCGAGCCGGGTTCTAGAATCTTCGACCTAATCCACGACTTTGTCCGCAATCGCAAGTCACTTTCTCCGGCTAGAGGTTGGGAATTGTTCGCTGAGGCTCTGAGGGAAAGCAATGTTCCAAGGGAGTTTATTGGCAACCGTCAGCGGTGGGAAGCAATAAAAGGAACTCCATCTATTACTGATACGGTCGAGCGGATACGAAAAGTGAGACAGAGACTCCAATTCGGAACGGGACGAAAGCAACCTAAGACAACTAACAACAAACGAAAACAGAAACAAAAGCGAAGCCGGATCATTTCAGTAAAGCACTAACAAAACTAAAATGGAAGACGTTTTAACCAGATTGTACTACGATCCCACCCAACCCTCGGCATTTTCCAGGATAAACAGTTTGGCAGAGAGGGCAGGTATTCCTCAATGACAGGTAAAGGATTGGCTCAGCAAGCAATATACCTATTCTGTCCACAAACCCATAAAGCGAAAGTATCCCCGCCTTAGATATGTATTCCACGATATTGATGAACAATGGCAGATTGACCTGGCAGACATGGCAAACCTAGCTGATCAAAATGACAACTACCACTTTCTACTCACTTGTATAGATGGCTTCAGCAAGTACTCCTGGGTACAGCCTGTAAAAAGCAAATCAGGGGCGGATATCACTGCGGCATTTGAGAATATTCTAGCGCAAGGACGGAAACCTCAGAAGGTATTAAGTGCCCGAGGGAAATAGTTTCAGAATAAAAAGTTTCAAAACATGTTAAAGTCAAGGAGCATTCGCTACTACACCTGTAATAACCCCGACATAAAATGCAGCATCGTTGTACGTTTTAACAGAACGCTGAAGACAAAAAATATGGAAGTACTTTACGCGAACAAGGAGCTACAGGTACCTAGACGTTCTCTAAAGTTTCGTAAGCGGCTACAATAACTCAAAGCACCGTACAATTAAAATGACACCAAGTGAGGCATCGAAGCGAGAGAATGAGAGGAAAGTGAGGGAGATATTCCTGGGGAAAAGCAACAGACTACGCAAGCACTTCGAGGTAGGCGATATTGTTCGAATAAGTAAGACTAAAGGAAGGTTTGAGAAAGGCTATCTTCCAAATTGGTCAGAGGAACTTTTTAAGATTAGGTCGGTTCACCCAAGCAGAATGTGCGAGCTAGAAGACCTTGCCGAAGAACAAATACAGGGTCTATTCTATCCCGAAGAGTTACAAAAAGTAGATAAGCCAGACTCCTACTGGGTCGAAAAGATAATAAAAACTCGGAAACGGGGTAGGAAGAAGGAATACTTTGTCAAGTGGCTAGGTTATCCAGAGAAGTTTAATGGTTGGATATCTGAAGATGACGTATTTCTATATGCTCCTCCCCAGTAACACGGGAGACTTCGAAACCAACTCGCTAAATGACTACCGGGTAAAGCTCCCTCATAGAATAAAACTACAGGGTGTGTGGGAAGTTGCTCTAGTGGAAATGATGTACCCGGTGACCTGGGGCAATCTTTCTGCAGCTAACTCGGCAGTCTCTTTTAAGTTTTCTGACAAGACCTCAATGGTTAAACTCCTACCTAAACGACACTACGAAACAGTGGACGACTTATGTGACGCAATCAATTTCACCATACTGGAAATGGAACACCTAGTTACAGGCGAGAGAGCACCAACTAAATTTTGATTCGATGGATACAGGCACAGAGTAATGTTTTCGATTCCAGATACCTTCCCCAACACCGTTAAGTTAAGCAAAAACCTCTGGATGATGTTAGGCTACTATCCTGATCCCATGCAAAAGGACGACGATCCCATAGATGACAATATAGTTTTTCGTTGCAGAGTCCGAACCTGATCTTCGACTGGGCTTCTACTCTTTCTTCGTTTACTGTGACCTGGTGGCTCCTCAAGTTATAGGAAATGCTCTGGTCCCTGTCCTTCAGGTTGTTACAACAGAGAGAAGTCACGGGGCTGTGGTAAATAAGGAGTATCACAATCCACATTACGTCCTCGTCCTCCACCAACACTTGGATATGGTGGAAATCAATATAAACGATGACGCGGGAAGGCCTCTACAATTTGCATTCGGAAAAGTTTACGTCAAGCTTCACTTCAGAAGGCGACGATAATGAATATACCAGTACATACCAGAGACTCAAGACACTTGGGAGTAAACCCTACTTCAAATAGGTGGGGCGCTTCCAGCATACGCGGGGATTCCGTATCAACGAGGAGCGGGGATAGGCAACATATTCCGGGGACTATTTAGAGCCGCACTTCCAATTCTCAAACGGGTAGGTCTGTCTGCAAGTAAAAGTTCAAAAAATGCATTAGCACTAGCATCAGACGTAACCCAAGGTATCGGCCAAAGACCTAGATCTAACAAAATAAAAGGAGTACGCGGCAGACCACCGAAACAACAACTAGATATATTCACGTAAGCATGAACAAACAGGTAGATTCACGATCTCTTCCTGGGTTTAAGTCGGAGCTGGACCTTTTCACCGTCCCGCCTACACAAGTTGCTGTAGAGCACGGGTACTGGGCGGAAATCGGTCCTCAAAACCCGATAACTGACTCAGGACCTTACCGTTTTACTGTTCCCAAAGACTCGTACATGCTTAACCTAAACAAAAACTACCTCTATCTCAGGGTTAAAGTTGACGGGGATGCAGGGACTCCCATTAACCTTTTCGGCAAAACATTCTTCCAGCTATGTATAGTCAAACTCTCTGACAAGGAAATCTACAATTCGGGTCCCCACTACGCATACCAGGCCTACATCGAAACTATGCTGAATTACTCTCGGAATGCAAAAGAAGGCCATCAACAGGCTGCCGACCATTAGTTCGACTCTGGTGCAAGGGGCACCTGGGTTGCAACAAAATCCGCTGAGTTTATGGCACCGATCCACTGCGATCTATTCAAACAAGAAAAGTACCTCCTAAGCTACTGTCAGCTGACCATTGAGCTGCACCGAAACCCAGACGAGTTCTGTCTCAGTTCTTAGGGAAGCAGTAAAGTCAAGGTTGAGGACATGCGCTGGTACGTAAGAAAGGTTAAGCGCCAAGACTCTATGTCCCTAGCCATTGAAAGTATTCTCTACCAAGGAAACACTGCAAAGTACCCAATCAGACGTACAAAAGTGGTAGCACGACACCTGAGCACAGGCGTACAAACCATTGTCGAAAACTCCATATTCACCGGCCAACTTCCTAGAAAAGTGATTATTGGGCTAGTCAAGTCTGAGGCGTTTAACGGATCTTTAACAGCTGACCCCCTGACACTGGAGACCATCAACATTACCGAAATTAGTCTAAAATGCGGGACTATATTCCTAGACAACCCATGAAAATTGACTTCTCCAAACCTCGAGGGTACACCTTCCCGTTTGTTTTTCTTTTTGAAGCTATCGATATGGCTGGGGATGACAAGGCTACATCAGCTACGCAGACTTCAAAGATGGTAACACTTTCTTCACCTTCGACCTCACCCCGGATACACCGACACCGGCGCCATGCAGTTAATTCGGGAGGGAGACGTCTCTCTTCGGATGGAACTGAGTAAGGCGTTGAGTGCTACGAGCTATCCTCAGGGGGTTGAAATCATTATATTCGGGGAATTTGACAACCTTATCTCAATCGATTACAACCGTACACCTTTCTTCGATTACGCCATATGAATACACTAGAAATTGAATACACGTTACGGCCTCTCGTTAAAAATTTCGTTGGAGTCTTTCCCATTGACCATCTTCCTGAAACACTGCTTGACACACACTTCTTTGTAGCCAATACCGCTCCCTGCCAAGTTCCTGGACAGCACTGGGTTGCGGTATACGTGGACGATTACGCCGAGTACTTCGATAGCTACGGCCGACCACCACTTAAAGAGTTTGAAACATATTTTGAGGGGCGATTACAAAAGCATAACCCGGTTCGCTTGCAAGATTACAACACTTTCGTCTGTGGGGAGTACTGCATCTACTTCCTCTACCACCGGGATAAAGGGTTTTCCTTCGAAGATATAATCTCCTTTCTTAGAGAGCGACCTTCTAAAAAACGACGAAATCGTGAAGGGATTTGTAAACAGTCTAACGATTGGGGAATGTTCATAAATGACCGGACACAGTCAACAGGTACGACATAATGGCACAAGAACACTCGGGAATCGGCTGGGGTAAAGGACTCGTTGTTATCTGTTCCATCTTCCTTGCTGCAACCACACTCGCGGTCATCGTCAGCGCACTCGTTTCCCCAAATTCTCTATGCCTTGACAAAGCGATGATCGACCAACTCCGGAAATCCTTCCACCATAAAGTTAATCTAACCGTTCCTCGGAACTGAGCCTTGTTGGTACTCTCTCAATATCGATTGGGCCGAAATATGCTTCAGTCATAACTACGGCGTTCTAAGCGTCTCTCTAAGGCTTAGGTTTTGGGTTAAGTAGTGGGAGTGAGTTAAGCTTCACATAACCTCTGTTCGTGCTTGTTGGCGAGGATTGTCATCAGGCCGACCTGGAACTATCTCCCAGTCCAGGTTACATATCCTGTCCTCGCACACAGCACCCCGTAAAGTTTGGCTGCCCTTGCGTAATATCCAGTCTGGGGCCAAATCTTTACACTGTAATGAAATAGTAATTAGGGTACATAAGGATATTATAAAGTTAACAGCAAGCTGTAAAGAATTAAAAATAGTTTCTAGTTCTGGGTTTTATATTAAAAATGGGTTCAAAAATAAAATAGTGCAGTTCCATGTAACAGTAATAATAAGAGTTCACAACTAGTTCCATGTTTTATAGAAGAAGAGTAAAGCAGTAGAGAGCTTTGCTTCAGTGCATTGCGTAACGGTGCTCCGACCACAGTACGCGAATGTTACCCCGTTTTGTGGGATGGACAAGCATACCCCCTCCCCTTTTGGGGGTAGCCGAAACATTTTCCCGTTTGGTGGGGAGTAGACAGAAAAGGGTCCCCGTTTGGGGGGCAAAGACAGGCTGAATCTGACTGGCTGTTGGCGAAACGGGAACCCATTTTTGAAATGCAGTGAAACGACCGTAACCCTCTGCTCTACCCTACCCCCCACCAGAAGGTGAAGAGGTCTCTGCAATCTGATTGGGTGCCGTCTGCCCCCAACCCCAAACGGGGACCTCTTTTCAGCTACACCCTACCAAATGGATATTCGCTATCGATCTGATCGACCCCCCCACCAAACGGGGGAACATTCGCGTATTGTCGGCTGAGCACCGTTACGCAATGCCAAGAAGAGGAGCCCTCTGGTGTCTTACTCTTCTTCTACTATATATACTGCAATTATGCACTATTGGTAACAATAATACAACTACAATAATATCATGTCAGTAAGGCTTGACACTGACCACCTTATTCCCGGTAAAACTGACTTCTGTTGACTTCCACAGGTTTTTGTTCAGACGCTGACGAACAGCGGAAGAGAACACCAGATAGCAGAAAGGTGTTGTGGCGAAGTTGAGATTGTTTATCAGATGAAGAAACATACCGGAGAGTACCTTATCAGAAATCAGTCTTTGCACTATGGGAAACATAAACATCCAAGTAACAAAGCAGCAAATTATGACTGAACACTGCCTGAACAGGGCAGCTTCCTTTCGAAAGTTTTCCTCCTGACTCTTGTTGGTTCGTTTCAGCAGCAGCTTAAGTCTAACATAAATCAGTGAATAAATCAGACCTACAACAGTACCCGAGCCTAAGCCGACGGTCGATGTTGCATTCAAAAATTTGACAAAAGTCGGATTGACACAAGGATACATCCAAGTGAAGCCAGTAAACTGAATTAGGCAACGACAAGCCACGGCCCACGAGGCCACGCCGGCGCTCAGTGAGCACACAGCACAAACAATCACGGTGCTCCCTTTCCGGGAAAATACAACTTCTCCAATGGCAGAATGAAACAGCACGACATATCGGCTGACTGCAATCACGACAACTAAGGGAATTTCCACCCACACCGCTGTGAGTCTGCAGATTCCACAGACAACGTGGAACCAATACGGAAACACAGAGCGGCCCAGTACCGCTATGGGGAAGCAGTAAATCAACTCTATCAATATCACCACTACATCAGCCGCGGCCAAGCAACGAGCAAATGTATAGAAGGAATTGTCAAAGTCGGACTTATAGCGATGCCATATGACTAGTACAATCATGTAGAGAACTAAACCGCACATGCATACTCCACCGATGTTAACAGTGCAGGTAAAGACCGTTCTTGCGATAGAACTGGAATCGTCAGGTCCTGTATCGAAACAGAACCACTTGCCAGGACTACAGCTTCCATTGGTGGTAGCATTCATCAGTAGAGAATTGGCGGGAATTGGCCTTTGGTTCTAAAAAACTACTAGACTTTTCAAGACTGATCTTTGCCTTGTCCTAACTACTAATACTCTAGAAAGTTGGCTAGTTCATAACATTTTCTGTCTTCTGTTTTTCAGAATTTATTTCTGAATTTCAGAATATAATATGTTTTCATACGTTATAGCAGGGTGTGCCTGCTATAAACCTAACTGCCAAATCTAAAACAGTGGATTTGTAGTCAGAGATCGTTTACTGCACTCACAGCGCTTAAGAGTTTTAGGATAGAGACCTTGAGTCTAAACCTTCCAATTAATTCTAAGGAACTTTTTATTTGCACTATGAAAACTCCGTCAGAAATTCAAATACTTCAAAAATTTAATTTAGCATTGAACGTTTTTTCCTATGCCTGACTTTAATGTGGATTCCTGGAATCGAATGCAGCCTGATAAGAACGCCTGCGAACACCATTTCATGATTAAATTCAAGACGTATCAGGTAACAGATCCATATTTAACTAGGAGAGAACTATGCAAACATCATTACACTTTTTTGTTATCATGATCAGTTCGTGGTAATAATTGGAAACATTAAACAATATCACTAGTGGGAAATTTACAATGAAAAAATCTGCTAGTACCTAACAATTTAATTGCTACATGGACAGCATTTCATTGCTTTGCTTGAACTTTAGCTTATCCTTTGCTTATGATTATCTTTTTGTTTAATCTGAAACCTGATGTGAAAGCTTGGATAGCTTTCCTTCAAAAGAACATGCTGAACTAGGGCAATTAGCTAGAAAGTGGTAAAACTTGTAAAATGGGCAAGCGACAGAAAACCGAACAAGGTTACTAACAGGCCACTGGCTTTTACTAAGCACACAGTATATGTCAGCCAAACTAACGGATAGGATCCAAGTTAGAATTTTTCCTTTTTAAAATAACAATAACAGCTAAAGTGTTTATTCTCTGCACTCCCCCTCAATTTAGCTGTTTTGAGAGTGCACCCCGAGTTTAACACGCAGTTTCTCAAATTTTCTTTGGGAAGGCTCTTCGTAAGAATGTCGGCCACCATGCTTTCCGTCGAGCAATACTGTAAATCAATGACTTTCTCTTTAATCTTGTCGCGAATGAAATGGTACTTTATATCCACATGTTTTGTTCGAGCATGGAATGTTGTATTGGTAGCCATACAAATAGTACTCTTGTTGTCCTCGTAAATCGTTGTCGTTTCTTTATTCTTTGCAAAGATACTGTTGACGGCCCAACTCTGCTATCCGGCACCCTAGCTAATAGTTGTGCAAATCCACTGCACAACTTTTCAAATTTGTGCAGCATGATCCGAGCTTTGAAAATAACTAATCTGCACAACCTGGAATACTATGAAGCAATCAATTAGCTGGCTGCAAGTTATTGTATAAAATTAACGAAACCGCTATCCGGCACCTTTTTATGATTGCACTTGATTGCAACCATTTACGGTGCATATAATTCAAAATGCCTCGACTAACGAAGACCTTCATTCCCGAAGGGCTATCTGCTTATTAAACATCATGGGACAACAAATACATACAACAACTGCAATAAGATACATCCACAGAAGCGAGATTACCTTAAAAACAAATTTCTTTATTCCCGAAGGGCCTTGTGTTTTTCCAGTGACTGGCTTAAATATGTAACCTATGATTGAAGAATTCAGACTTACGCCGCTCTGGCGTATTTTTCATATTTACGCCGAATAGCGGTATATTACGTTACGTCCGATAGCAGTGACGAACTGTTTAAAAAGCACAAGGCCCTTCGGGAATGATGAATTTTACATTCATTTAAGTTTTAATACATAGGATTTATCAGTTTCACAACTGCTAAATTTTGACACTTGTCTTTAGTTTTTAGGCTCTGAAAATGAAAACATGTCATAGGAAAATACACAAGGCCCTTCGGGAATGAAGCACTTTGTTTGAGGCAGCATTTCTTGTATTAAATAGTAAGTTACTGATGCTTCTCCCCTTTGTATGTAGTTGTTTTCCAAGTCAAGATGTCGTTTTCCAAGTGCTCTTTTATTCCGCCGTTAAATCTTTAACATAATGTGCAGTTGTTATGCAGCGCAAAATTTAATCCTTTGGCATATTTTTAAAACTGAGACAGTCCTGCACAAATTTGAAAAGTTGTGCAGTTGATTTGCACAACTATTAGCTAGGGTGCCGGATAGCAGAGTTGGGCCCTGTTGACAAGAGATCGAAGCCAAACAGCCTCTTGTGCAGCAGCTGATAAAGCAATATACTCGGCCTCTGCCGTTGACAAGGCAACTGTACTTTGCTTCTTGCTACGCCAGCTTACTGGCGCCCCCGAAAAGAAAAAAATGAATCCGGAAGTTGAACGTCTATCATCCCAATCCCCCGCCCAGTCTGCATCGGAGAAACCAGCTAATTTTTCTGAATTCGTGCTGAACCTGAGGCCAAAAGAAATTGTCCCTTTTAGATACCGCAAAAGTCGTTTAAGTGCTAACCAATGCTGTTGAGAAGGATCAGAACAATACCGAGCTAGATACCCTACAACAAACGCAATGTCAGGCCTTGTGCAAGAAGCCAGGTATAGCAGACTTCCTACCGCAGACTGATACATTCTTTGATCACAGCGAGCGTCTATCTCGTTTGACTTGCACAGCTTTAATCCTTGTTCCATTGGAGTTGCCACGGGATTAGCATCACACATGCCAAACTTTTCAAGCAATTTTCTTATATATTGACTTTGGGTTAACCACAACTCTTCTTTATTGACAAAACGTGTGACTTTTACTCCAAGGAAGAAATCAAGCTCTCCCAAATCTTTTACCTTAAACTTTGTAGCCAAATCTGCTTTAGTAACCTTTATCAAATCTTCGTTAACCGAGGCTAAAATTATGTCGTCGACATAGACAGCCAGAATAATGAGGTCTGGATCATACTTTGTATAGATGCATGCTTCAACCTTTGATTGCTTGAAGCCCAAAGTACCAAGATGATCATGGAACGTCTGATTCCAACATCTAGGTGCTTGTTTCAGGCCGTACAAACTCTTGCGAAGCCGGCACACCATATTTTCAGAACCACCGACCACAAAACCATCAGGCTGTTTCATGTAGATCTCTTCATCCAAATTGCCATTCAGAAAGGCTGTAACCACATCCATTTGATGTAGCTTCAACTCATTTTGCACAGCTAGGGCAAGCAGTACCCTAACAGACTCAAACCGCACCACGGGGGAAAATGTTTCATTATAGTCGATGCCAAACTTTTGGGAAAAACCTTGCGCTACAAGCCTGGCCTTGTACCTTTCTATGGAACCATCAGCTTTCTTTTTAATAGTAAATACCCACTTGCTTCCTATAGCACTCCTGTTTTTAGGCAATTCGGTCAAATCCCAAGTGCCATTTTCTAGTAAGGAAGAGTATTCACTTTGTGCTGCTTTTCTCCACTGTTGAGCGTCATCTGACGAGAGGGCTTCACTTATTGTCTTTGGATAAACAGTAGACACGACCTGGCTAACGCTAGCAGTTTCAATGTATCGGTTAGTTGGACGGCGAACTCTTTCTGATCGTCTAAGCTCCGGCTGAAGCAATTCATTGTCGACGAGCCCAGCACCAACATCGCTTTCTCTGTCCGAGTCACTTTCTAGGTTTACATCAATCGGGCAGGAAACTTTTGACTCGACTCCTCCTTTACTGGATCTATCAAAAACTGTCTCTTCAAAGATGACGTCTCTTGCCTCAACCACTTTCCGCTTCTGTAGATCGTAGAGTCTATATCCTTTTGACCTCTGGGAGTAGCCGAGAAACTTACAAGGAGATGCCTTAGGGTCGAATTTCTTTCTTTCGTCTTTTGGAATATGTCGATAGCAAACACAGCCAAAAACTTTCATATTATCTACGTTTGGCTTTTTTCCATAGTAAGCCTCAAACGGTGTTTGCCTCTTCAGGACACTCGATGGACTTCGGTTTTTAATGTAGACAGCTGTAGCAACAGCTTCAGCCCAAAAACTTTTAGGCAACCGGGAATGGCTGAGCATAGACCTTGCTATTTCCACCAGAGTACGATTTGCCCGTTCAGAAACCCCGTTTTGCTCAGGAGTTTTCGGAATAGTCAACTGATGCCATATGCCTTCTGCTAGCAAAAATCTTTCAAACTCAACAGAAGTGTATTCACCACCGTTGTCTGTTCTAGACTTTAATTTTTTGCCAGATTCCTTTTCGGCTAGAGCTTTAAACTCTTTAAACTTTGTGAAAACTTCACTTTTTCTTTAATAAAGTACACTTTGGTGAATCTGGACTTGTCATCAGTAAAGTTAAAAATAATTAGCACACCTCCCAGAGAGGCAACTTCAGTTTTACACACACGTCACTGTGTATTAGATCCAAAACATTTGATGATTTCACCTTTCCCGCCTTGGGAAATTTTTCCCGATGCATTTTACCCATAGCACAGTCACTGCAAAAAGGTAATTCGTAAAAGTAGCATTGTAAACCATCAAAGAGCATCTTTTCAGGCGTGAGATTCGAGCGCCAAGTGATAGGAGATGCAAAGCAAAATGTTATTTTGATTGTCAACTTTGCATTGGAAGCTACTGACCAGGGAACATTGAGATAGAAATTGTCCACCCTATGGTGCCGCACAATGTTATTATGTATAACTAAGCCATCTAAGAATTTGCACTCTCTGTTGCAGCTGCAGCTACACTAAACAAGTTGCAAGCCAGTTGGAAAAAAGAATGAAACATTTTTTTTATCTGAAATATCAGGATAGACACAGTCTTTGGGCTGAATTTAGACCATAAAGTCAGGATGAGGAAGGATTAGATAATTAAGTATGAGCATAGACTAGATAATAAGACTGTGTAGGGAGAAGGAAAACAAAAAGCAGAAAATTACTTTAGAGCGGAATTGTATTTTTTGGAATGTTTTTATATTTGCTTGAAAAAGTGTTTTCGCGTGATTTGCATCTGACCAGTTTTGCAGCAGAACGAAATTTGTGATATGCAACTTTTAAGAGTGACTGAATTTGACTTTGAGAATAAAGCGTAGTAGTTTTTAGAATTGAGTTTTTTCTTAGCAAGCGTACAAACAGTATTAGGAAAGAGAGAGGAGAAGATATAGAGAAAGAAAGGAGAGAAGAGAAGAGAAGAATGGAGGAGGAAGGAGGAAAAGAAGAAGGGAGGAGGAAGGAGAAGGGAGAAGAGAAGAGAGGGGGAGAAGAGCAGAGAGGAAGAGAGAACAAAAGGATGAAGGGGAAGAAGGGAAAAGAGGGGGGGGAGGAAAACTAAGAGAAAGCTGCTTGTGGATAGAAAGTCAAAAACTACGTAAAGCACAGGAGATTCATTTTCGGCATGGAAATCGGTAATAAAATGATGAAACGGTTGGCATATTAGCCAGAAAAAATAGCACAGTGGTGTAGTGGTAAGTAGTGACGTTTTGATGCGGCTCTTTTATTTTTGATTTGATTTGATTATTTTGTTGTCTGAGGATTTGATGGTTTGATTTTGTGTTGAATTTGATTTGATTTGATTTGATTTTGGTTTTGCGTTGTTGATTTTTTGTTTATTGATTTGATTTGATTTTGCGTGTATTTTGGATAATAGGTGATTATTGATGAGCCACATTAGGACGTGTAAAAATATTTCGTATATACGGTTATTTTATACGATTTTGTTTGATCGTATTCGATATTTTGAGTTATTTATAGTTTTTATAGAGAAATATGCGTTTTATATGCGATTTCTTTAGTAGAGCAGGTGTTAGACAACAAGCTTAAGCTTTTTACATTCTTTTTGTGAAGCAGGCTGTTTTAATAAACAGTTTGTTTCACATTTGAAGCGAAGAAACTAATATACAGGCCAGCAACTATGTATACAGCAACTGTCTGCGTTTTGCTGATTGGCATTGGCATAAGTAAATTGTCATTGCTATGTTACTTTTTGTATGACTAAAAGTTGCAACAAAGCCTTCCGCTTAGAGACTGTGCAGACTAGACAGTTATGAAGCATTTGATCGTGTAATGCATATTTTACGATTTAGTCTAAAAATAGATTTAAGCAAATTATACGAAAATTGATCGTATAAATAGATTGTATATACGATATTTTAAACAGTCATTTTTGACACAGTTCCTTAGTGTGACGTAAATTAATGTTGTAGCACACGAGTTGAAATCGAAATAAGACTATTTAGAAGCTACACAGACTTAATTCAGCCTGGGGAATTCCATGGTATTCCATCCTAAAGTCGAAATGAGCTTATGACCTAAGTGGACCCGGATTTGGAATTTAGAAAGCTAAATAATATTGTTGGCTGCCATCCCATTTCAACTTGCAGGGAATCAGCTCATTACTGTTTTAATTGGATCGGATGGGCTATAGAGATCTGCTCGTTATTAGTTAACTCGGCCGGCCGAACGTGTGGAATGGCCGGCCGGGTCAAACAAGCTGGCCGTACCACTTTTGCCCTATTTTTCCTGTATCTTGCAAAATGTTTAGCATTAAATGATACATACAGTTACTCCTAAGGAACGTCGTCCAAATTGAAAA
The DNA here is from genome assembly GCA_030248195.1 of Trissonchulus latispiculum. Taxonomy (NCBI): domain Eukaryota; kingdom Metazoa; phylum Nematoda; class Enoplea; order Enoplida; family Ironidae; genus Trissonchulus; species Trissonchulus latispiculum. The sequence goes on from JASAND010001410.1 coordinate 28,525, forward strand.
GGGATTTTGAACGGGAACCCGTTCAAAAATTCCCGTTGTAGACGGGATTTCTGACGGGGTTTGTTTTTATGAAGCTTAAGATTTTCCCTGTCAGTTAGTATAAAGGTTTTTTCCTTGGCCAGGTTTTACTACTTACTGTCAGGCGCATTAGCTGTGTAAAGCAAGCATATATTGAAGTCACTTTGCAACTAAGCTCTATAAGAAGCTATTACAAGATTATCAGTTTTTATGAAATAACAAAAACTAGAAACCCCGTCAGACAACGTGGTTAAAACATGGTTTCAACGGGTAACAACCCTAGTTAGAATTTTTCGGTAGCGATTGTAAGAGTAGAATTGACCTTTTACGTCCCCAAATCTGTAGCTCGCATATCATGATCAATTGCGCTATTTCGCTGTGTCAACTTTACCCGGCGAAATTGTCCACTTAGGCCTTGGCCGAGTTGTTTAAAAATTGATGTGAAATAAGAAAAAAGTCATGAAAATGTTTGTACCACCAAATTTTTAATTTGATTAGTTTAAATTAAACTGCACAAAATTTACATTCGGATGAACACAGACCTTCACCTACATTGTCGGAAAAACTAAAATCAAAACGCATCAAAAAGCATCAAATCAAATCAAAACTCTGTTTTGGAAAAACTAGTGACAAGAGTCCATAATTTATTCCCTAATATTATAGAAGAAGAGTAAGCCACTAGAGGGCTTCTCTTCTTGGCATTGCGTAACGGTGCTCCGACCACAATACGCGAATGTTCCCCCGTTTGGGGGGGGGGGTCGACAAGCATACCCCCTCCCCGTTTGGTGGGGGGAGGTAGGCAAAATGGTTCCCCGTTTGGTGGGGGGGTATGCAAAAGGGGTCCCCGTTTGGTGGGGGTAGAGATGGGTCCCCGTTTGGGGGGGTCGTCAAGTCAGGCTAAGATTGAATGAATCTGATTGGCTGTTGGCGACCCCCCCCCAAACGGGGACCCCTTTTGCATACCCCCCACCAAACGGGGACCTCGCGTTGCAACCCCCCCACCAAACGGGGACCCGATTGCGAATAGAACAAAAACAACCGAAATCCTCTGCTCTACCCCCACCATACGGGACTGGGGTCTCTGCAATCTGATTGGCTGTTGCTACCCCCCCCACCAAACGGGGACCTCTTTCGCACGGTGTAGTGGTAAGCATGTCTGACTGCAAATCGGACGGGCCGTGGTTCGAACTCCGGCCGGGCAAATTCTTTACTTTCAATCCTAATTGATGCTGGATTTTGTTGCTGCAAAGAGATTCAATTAAATTTTATAGCCATCATTCATTTCGTTGAATTATCGAGAATGTGTTCATCTGGATGTGGGTCCCCGCTCAAAATATCTGTCTCAAAAAATCTCTAACTAATGGATCAAATGAATTATCTGATCTAATCTAACATCTGATCTATCGAATATTAATGAATAATAATCTAACAAGGGAAATTTACAAAAATATCTCATGGTGTCTGAACAATTGGTAGTTGCGTTCAAAACCACTGAATTGAAATTTCATTTCCAGTTTTTTTTAAATTGATAAATACTGAAGGCTATTAACTAATGCAAGTATTAAAATTGGCAGAATTTGGGGTTCACCTTTTATAGAGACTTGATTGAGATGTTTGCCATTCGAAAATTCTTGCAATAGTAGAAAAGTAAGAGTCTGGGAAAAAGAGGGTACTTCTTTTGGAGCGTAAGATTTTCTCTCTTTTTTGCCAAAAAACCTTCTCAACAATTTATTTTGCAGTTTTGGGACAAATTTAATTTTCTTAAACTGTGGCCTTGAGACGGCTGTGAATCAAATTTCGCGCACAAACGAAGCCAAATAATAACTCTGTCATACAATAGTGCTACTGTCATTTACGGTGATGACTACAAACTAATACAGTAAAAAATCTTTGCAACACTTGAAGGGGGGATTGGGTGAAAAATTTAACTTGAAAGTTCAACCTTTTTAGGAAATTTAGGCTAATTTTTTGGTATTTGACTCAGATTTTAGGTGACTCTAGAAAAACGTATAAGGGGAGATTGCCTAATAAAGTCACTTTTCGATAAAGAGTAGGTTAATTTAGATTCATAGTATGCATTTAGTGGCAAGGAAAACTGGAAAAGATAAATAGAATTTACAATGTTTCATTAACAAACTTTTAAAAACGTGGATAGAAATGTGCCTTATTTCTGTCTAAAGTGTGTGGAAATATTTTTGTTGTACACTAAAACTTTGCTCATTTGACTGCCACAGTTTTCTCTCGTCACAAATGCGTTCCTATAACTACTTAATCGTCCTTAGCTTATTGTTTAGTGTGATTGGACTGATTTTGGTGGCAATTGCCATCAATACAGACTATTGGCTTAAGTATGACTTAACTTTGACAGGGGCCGAGACCCCCTTTCTAGAGCAAGCCTACGCCCATGACCGATACATGGGCCTGTTTAGAGAGTGTTTCATCAAAACGCGACCGCCACTGCTAAATGTCTACCGTAACAGTTTTGGACTTTACTGTATTAATACGATCCACAAAAACCTATTTCCACCGGAAGAATATGAGCATTCTACGGTGATTCGGATTAACTCACAGTTGGTTTGGGCTCAGATAATCATGGCTTTGCTGGGACTGATTCTACTGCTTTGTGGCATTCCTTTGGGCTTCGCTTCGTTCTGGAAAACCCATCCTGCCTATGTGGTTTTAGGTAATGATTTGTAACCTCAGTTCACTTGTGCGTAGAAAGCTGTATATGCGCGTTGGATTTGAATTCCGGTTTAGGCTCATTCCACTGAAGCACCTGTGGCGTTAAACCGAGACCGCGGTTCTAGTCTCGCCAGGTGCCCGATTTTTGGGTGCTTGATGGTGTGCAACTTTTTGTCATTCTTAAAGCCTGGTCTATGGGACAATTACAATTAAAATTAAATTAAAATGACAATTAAAATGTAGTCAACAATTGAGTTGTCACTCCTGGCTTCGTGCTGCGAATCCGCAGATAAGCATCGGCATCCTATAACCATTAGTAGGTTGGAAAGCTGTTTATGCAAATTGCTACCTAACAATTGTTTCTTGCTGTTACGTACATGTCAGCCAAAGTTAATTCTTGTTGAAGGCTACATTAGACATAAGTACATACTTGAAAAATTTTGTCATTCTTAACGTTTGTACATCATCAACAAGTAGCAATGTTTAATTAGAAATTAATAGATATTAATTTTTGGAGTGGGAGGAGGGAACGGATCTGATTCTGTCAATCTTTCAGAAAACCCGTCAATTTCAGGTCGGTCACAGAGCCAGCCAGGAATCCAATTAGTTGCAGACTCGACAATATCAGTTATCTCAGATTAAAGTACAAAATGATTCATACAAAACTGTTACACTGTACAGAACTGCAACAACAACAAATTTACTCTTAGTAACGCTATGGAAATGAGGAAAATTACGGGGACCGTTAACCCAGTCGCTAGTAGACGCGCGTTGACGCGTTATATAAGACTCTGCGTGCATTTGGGGGATTTTAAACTGCTAAAACGGCATGTTACATTTGTTATATTTGGGGCATTGGCGAGCGTCGACACACGCCTATACCTGTTGAAACATGTGAGCGAGCCAGTCATGGAACCGAGCCACTTTGACTTGACCCGGTGACCCGGTTTTTCCGAAAACCCCAAAGTCCTTCGAAAAATTTCTGATTTTGCCTAAGAAACAATTTTTTGTTTCCATGCTATGCTCTATTGCCACTCCCTAAAAATAGTTTTTTGAAAACTATTACAATCTGCAGCATTTTGTAAACTAATGCAAAAATTAATTGACAATAACCAATAAGTTATCCGCTTGCAAAATTTTGCAGCTTTTTAGTTGTATTGCCTAATTTGATCAGTTATCTTTAAAATTAACCCTGTTGGCAAAAATAATCTGTAAACCAATGTTAAATAGATTTATTTGCAATCTAAATTACAATAATCATGGAACTGATAAAGCTAAGCAATATTCCAGCGGGGACCAGATTTAAATAACCTTTGGCTGCGCTAATGCTCAACTTTAAAGTAAATGCAAGAAAACGAACGTAAATATGATCATGATTACATATTATGAACAAAAATTCAGCCTATAATTTTAATTCTAAAAACCAAAAATTTCCAAAAATTAAGGTAAATTCTGAAAACCGGGTCAAGACCGGGTCGAAGCTCCTGACCCGGTGACCCGGTTCTATCGCTGGAGCTAGCATCTTTGAGCGTTCATGACTACGAAACTACTAGCTTGAGAGGTATAATAGCAGTTTTGTAAACTGACCAAGTAACGACTCACCACTGAGATCTGGATTCAGCGAGAGACGAAGGGAAATGCTTTAATTTTTTATATATTTGACCCTATATTTGTACATAAGAGTTAGACTACAGAAATTAGCTATAACCCATCCAGGTCCAGTAATAGGATAGACTTAACTTTGTTCTGTGCAGCAAAAGAATTTTATTCTAAGCTTTTTATTCTAGCCTGAGAAGCCGGGAAACAGTTTAACAAACAAACCTTTACCTTAACAAAGTTTAACAAAATAAGCTTTTACAGCTAACTGTCACTTCCACCATATCATCAACTGTAGTGTGCATCGAAGGGTCGGGGGTTCACTTCCAAAGTGGTCGCTCTCCGCAACCCCTAGTACCTATTTTTCCCGTTCTAAGGAGACAACATTTGGACACAACCAGAAAAAGTCGCCTTTTTCGAGAATATTTCCCCAATCCATCACCGTCACACATATCTGGCCAAGACCATGAATCTAATCTATAGGTTTTATAATGTAAGGGACGGTGTCAAAAATCAAACGCGCGTAACACGGTTTGAGAACTCGTTTATATTGCTACCGTGTACACGCTTGCCAGCACGGGTTTCTTAAGGATAAGGCGCTTTCCCCTCATTTTTGTTTCTGAAAAACTCGTTTTAAACAGATCGAGTAACGTGGTCTGAAACGCGCCTTATTTTTGACACAGTCCCTAACCATTTTGGTGTATTTCATTTTTGTATTTTCAGGTTCCGGCCTTTCCTTTCTGATCTCCAGCATCGCCTTCTGCACAGCCGTTGGTCTCTGGCACGGATCCTTGCATCTTCGCCACCAAGCGCTCAACATCCCTGGCTTGTATCAAAGTTGGCCTGAAATAATCAAAAGTGGTACAAAGCTGAGCTACGAGTCGTCCTATGTGATGGTATGGTCAGGGATCGTGCTAATTACCCTGGGAGCCATCGCAGCACTGATCGCTTACTGTATCGTAAAGAGTGATCTGAATACCGTACCCGTCTATACCGTACCGGTAACTTATCCGGTCCAGGGCGAAAAACGGCCTCGGCAAGCAAAGAGGGTCCATAAGACGAAACCACGCGACAAGAAACCCCAGGGATACATGGTACATCCGTCCAACGGTGGGTACTATTCCTATGGGTCCTATGGGTATGGCTGGGGTACGAAGCAGCAGAAGCAGCACATTCCATCCATTGCCGTGACACCTGAAACATATAGACCACATAAAACTAAACAGACAACGGCTGCGACTGGAAAACCAGCGCAGTCTGCTCCGGCTAAGCCGCAGCAAACGCAATGGCAATAAATATTCTGTGTTCATCTACCTATATGTACTAATGTATTTGTGTATAGTAAATCTCTACGTATCACAGTGGACATTAGAATTTCTAAGGTAGTTGTTCCCAAACTCCAGAAAGACTGTCATATGCTAAAGTCTGACCAAAAATTCCTTCAGGGAGCTTTCAGCGGAAATCCTTAAGGCGCTGATTTTCTCTTCTGGTATTTTTGATTCGCACGCTCCAAGTCTTTAAGAAACAAGCTAAAACTTACAGAATAAATTATTTGCTCGCTGTTAGATATTGAGTATTAGGGCAAAAATGGAACCAAGTTAACGGATCGACTGACTCAACTAACGGTCTTTAATTCAGACTATCATAAGGTGATAAACTATAACGACAGAATAAGTTGGTTACTATAGTCATTCTGTTACTCGTTAATGGCATAAAACTTTGCTTTGCTTCAATTGACTATAATCTCAATATTAGAACCTGAGAACTTTACCGTTTTTTAGGTGGAAAGATAAGAAATGTGTGGTTTTTGGCCTTATTCTCTGAATAGGCAGTGGTACAGCGAATTAATTGTAATGGGTAGAAAGCGGGCAGCAAAATAAACAGTTTAGCTGTTACAATCATTGAGCTGTTTTTATTTTCCTTTTCCTTTTTTCAAATTTTCCTTTTCAAAATCTTACAGCTTGCCCTCCTCCCAGTGGATTGTCGTGTAGTGATGCTGAGGTTATCAGGGAATGGTTCAATTCCTATGACCCTTATGCAACTTCTCAAACTTGGAGTCATCAGGATAAATTGAGAATTTCGCCTAACTTCTTTCATGGTATGGCAGCTGGAATGCACAGTCGACTTACTGCTGAACAAGAACAGTCTTGTGTAGCAGTTAACCAGGCTTTCCAGTCGAAGCTGTACTCCCCAAATGGAGTGTTTAAGAGGGGGCAACTGAACTAGACGTCAGCATGTCCCGACTTTGCCCGATCGGCCTACTATTTGGCACAGATATTGGGCATGGGTGTGGTCGAAAAATATTGGGTACTGAGATCTTAGCTGCACTGCAGCCGTTTGCAGCCCTTATGTGCCCGCAGAGTTAAGTGGACAAAATTTTCAGTGTCCACGTCCACGTTTGTCCACGCAGGTCTTGTCCACGTCCGCCCGCACATGCCCGCATGTCCACGCTTCTAAATTTTGTCCACCAGTGCCCGCGTTTCAAAGCAAATTTTTTTTAGTAATCCTAGTTTTAATTCTATATTAGAGCCAAGATTTTTCAAAATTGCACTTTTTGTTTTTAGTGTGCTTTTAAGTTTGTGTTTTCTCTGAAAATTTACTTTTTTGCAATATAAACACATTTTTATGAGTTTTTGTAGCATTTAATACCATATGCGTACATTGTTTTCGTCTGTTCCGGAGAAAGAAACAACATGTATTTTTTCACTTTGCACACAATGATATTTCATCCAAATTACTGAACATCAATATTGAACATCAAAGTCTTCCGAAAATGTTCAATGGCGGGAGATCTGGTTATTGGGACCTTCCAGACGTTGAGAATTTTTGAAAATTTCAAAAAATAAGATCGGAAAACCTTTTCTTTTCCTAAGTAAGAAGACATTATATACACTCAAAATTGGTAGAGATAAAAAATGCACATTAGAAGCCAAAACACATGTCTAAATAGTAGTAAATGTAGTAGAAAAACACATAGAAGTAAAATACACAAGGATGAAATCATTTCGCCGAAGGCGCAAAATTTTTTGGAAAAAACTTAAAACTTCACTAAAAATGAATAAGAATTTGCTTCTTCAGCTAAAAATTTGGCGTTTTTAAATTTTTTGTACTTTTAAGAAGTGCGAAAAACAAAAAATACAAAAGTTAAATTTTCAATAAAACTTGATGAAAAAGGTTCTCTGAGATGAGTGGCAGGTGTCCGCAATTTTGGATTGGAACTTCCCCCATTCCTTCCCCCTGCAATAATAAAGAAATATTCCTGTAATAAAATTGGCTTTCAAACTTTTAATTTTTGTCATTTAAATATCAATAAAATTTAAACAATTTTTGCTACAAAACAACAACGATAAAAGAAAACAATTTTTGATCATGGATTACTCGAAGTGTGGCAAAGCTTAGGAAAAGCGACCAGTTCAGGCTCCAAAAGAAACGTCTTCCCGAGGGCTATTTTTTGAAATCGTTTACTGATTAAGTAAGCTCAAGATTTTGAGAAAAATGTAAATTTTCGCAGCTTTTCATCAAAATTTTCAAGTTTGGACGCTTATTTCTCTGGAACAGAGTGACAAAACGCGAAACCATGAAAAATAGCCCTCTGCTATTGTCTCAAAAATGCGTGTGCAAAGCCGTTTTTTAATTGATTGTATGAGTTGAGAGAAATCCATGTTCAAAACAATGTGGTTGCAATTTTCAAAATTTCACATTTTTGTAGCTGTGTGTAAGCACAGATGCCGCAGAGAGCTCTCCTTTGGGCATAACATGTCCTTTAGGGCTACAAATATGGACAATACTTGGCCAACAGACCAGCTCTGTTGAAGCTGTCGAAATCTTGCAGTATTCGATTTTTCGAAAAATGGCCAGTTTTGGAAACCGAAAGTTTCGCTGTTATCTCAAATTGTAAGGAATCGAAAAATATTCTCAAGAGCTAAGTTGCAGGTCTTGGTAGAGGATTCGAATGACTATAAGCGGCCGCAGTGGAAGTTATGGCGGATTTAATCTAATTTCTCTAAAACGAAAATGTTCACGCTGCGACTTTTTTTAAATGTTTTATAGGCTAAACGATGTTATTGTAGCAAATTTGAATTAATTTAAACAACAATTGCGCTTTTAAAGCCCAAAAACACGCGAACCGAACCAGCACCTTAAGCACTGTAATTATTGTGAAAGACAATATGTTCATTATGGTTCATTTTTTCCAGCAAACATCAAGTCACACCAACGCCTGCAAGTGTACAACCAACGCCTGCAAGTGTGCAGTATTAAAGCGATTCAAAAAGAAATGGGGTCAGCAAAGCTAAAAAGTCACATAAAATGATGCCAGCACAATAAAACATAACAATGGAAAACTAAAAATAGCCAATATATAAAAACGATTAAAAAAGCTAGGTTGAATTTTAACACTTTTTATAAAAAAACGGGTGGCGCAAATTTTGTTCACATTTGTCCACGTTTGTCCACATGGACAAGCCTTCTGTCCATGTCCACTGGACCCGCGGGTACCCGCGTCCACCTTCCAACTCTGTGTGCCCGACCCCATTTTAATTGAATGAGTGCATGCAGCAAACCAGTGATATCCATTTCTTGTTTTCTGGATATGTTGGAGCGCATATTAGATCTGGCGCGTCTTAACTTAACTGCTGCAGTCCGTGAACAAGATCTAATTTTGTCATTGCAGACTCACACCTTCCCACATGTTCGAAAATGTTTAGACAAAATTCTGAAACTTTCGCGAAAACTCAAGAAATTACGTAGGAGCTGTCAATCAAACATTTCCGCCGTGACCCGAAAAGATTCTCATCCAATTCTGAGGGTTGATGACTCACTGGACGCATTAGGCTCCGCCAAGTACTTAACTTGTTTGGATCTTTGTTCGGGCTATTGGCAGATGCCCATGGCTGAGACTACCAAGGAGAAAACAGGACCTCAGTGGAAAACTGTCTCCCGTACATCGATGACATTATCGTGTTATCGTCCACGTTCAGTGAGCACCTTGGGCAGTTTAGGGAAGGTTTACAAAGGCTCCGAAATGCCAACTTCAAACTTAAAGAGAGGAAGTGCTCGTTCTGTCAGTACCTGGTTGTACATGTAGGTAATTTAGCTTCTGACGAAGGCATAAGACTGCATCCGCCCAAGCCTTCAGCTTTGTCCAAGTTCGTGGGATAAGAAAGATGTTCACAGTTTTGGCTTGTGGTCATGTTATCGCCATTTTATTCCGAAGAAGGCGGACATAGTGGCTCCTTGGACAAAATTTTTACATGCCGGAATGGAATTTCGCTGGGATGATGGATGTCATAAATAAATAAAATGCATATAAAGACACGGTTAACACCGCAAAGCGGTACCAGCAGTCAAGAGGTAGGCGATTACCCATTCAGATGAGTTTTAGTTCAAAGGCATATAAACACATGCTGAACAATGGTAAGCGGGACCCCCTCCCCGAGATTTTGGCCTTAATGTGCCGAGCATCTCGCAAGCAGTTTCCGCTAGGAAGAACCAAGCTTCCTACTAATCCTCGTTCTATACTCTGGGTTTTATTTATTAACCCAGATATAGGCTTAAACTTCTAAGTAAGGACTTAATTTGTTCCCGTTGGCAACTCTGGTGGGGGTTTCTCACAGAACGAATCCGGCATTCAATGAATTATCAAGCATCAAGCAATAGCTATATTATTAAACGTCTTAGAATTATTAAACCATTATTTCAGAACCAATTTTTAAACAATATCCTATCTTTTTCGTATTTCGACAAGTCTAGTTCATAACATTTTCCAATGCTTCAAACACAAAAAAGCCATCGATGAATTAGTATTGCGTCCCAATTTTGCTGTCAACAATTTAAATAAATCATAAGCGCTTTCAATGTGTCTGTATGACAGAGTTGTATAAGACTACCACTTCTAAAGCTATAATTATGTTTTAAATTCTTGGTGCTCCAGGAAAGGAGCGTACGAATCCAGTAATCTAATAGTATTGTTGAGCTCGGTGATGACCTATTCTTTCTCTCAGAAGAGCCAGGCTAGCTCTGTAGTCTATTTGCGAAAAGGCTATCACTGAGCTCAGAAAGCCGGCTAGAAGAGTACATCGTCAAGATGTTCTGAGAACAGGCAAGCCAGGCCACAACTGAAGACCGCCTGAGAATAAGAAAAACTTGTGAGCGCAGACACGAAGAGGCGTTCAAGCGCATAAAACAAAGGCAGATCAAGAAATTCGAAAAGCTGAGCCCCCGTCACTCCCAATGGCATAAATTTAGTGATAACACTGTCATCAGCAGAAGTGATAGGCCTCTTTCCCAAATGAAATAGAGATCCTCAAGTAATAACTAAACTACTCAAGAATGAACTAAACTTTGCACAGCTCCAGCAAGAGTGCCCAATACTGAAATAATAGAAGGCATAGAATCAGTTGCAAAGGAATTGCCAAGGCCTAATGGCGAATAGCTACCGTGGAAGGTTTAGGAAGCCCTCAAAAAATGAAGGAACCTCCAATATTGCAGTCATCAGAGAAAGGCCCTGAGAACCTTGGCAACGGTCAACAGCATCATAGTTATACCATGAATTGGCTACACTGAGCCATGTTACAATCTAGCATAGAATCGTGGGTAGCCGTAGCACCCGTTTGCTTCCACCTTATGCAAAAGGATCTTATATTTTAGTGCATTTTAGTATATATTAATTACAAGTTACATTGGCAATACATTTGATGACACAGATTATTTACATAACTTGGCGGGAAGGCTGTTACAAAGGATTCACCAATGCGGAATGCTGGGAACAAGAAAAAACTGAGATCTATTAATCATCGAATGCAATTGTTTGCTTCTGCTAGTTTCATGATCCTTCAGAATCCTATACTGGTTTCCCACTTCCGGCAAATCTACAATCCCATGAACATCTAAGGCCAATTTCAATCGATTTACGATTGGATCGGGCCAATGCAAAACACCTCTTACTTCCAGAAAACCATTTGCTAAAACCAGCAACGCGACAAAGAATAACTTCTCCATTGCTGCAGTCTGAAATTAGGAAAAACTATATTGCATACATAAATCAGAACTTGGTTATCAAATAATCTGGCACACATTTCAGGGTTTCTCGGCCAAAGACTTTGACCCCAGGAACGACAGCAGCATGTGAAGAATCGCTGAAAAAGAAGCCTTCGGCGAAATGAGGCTTGTTAAAATGTGGGTGTCCATGTTTTGAATTTATTTTTCTAATTTTGGCAAAATCTTTGAAATCAAATAAAGAACTTCAGTACTACTCAAAGGAATCATCGATTTACCTAAAGTCTGACCAAAAAGTATTGGAACCGAAATGTGAGCGGCTGTCCTCAGTTGTCATTTGAAGGTAGCCTATATAATGTATATATTTTTAGAATCCGCAGGAGCTTTGAAAAATCCGGAATTCCGGGTTTCATTCACGGAAAATCTAAAATTTTTAGCTTTTCGCCCATTTTTATCGCAATCAAAATTTTGTTTTCACGATCGAATAGAGCTGGTCCCGCTGCATATTTTTGCTCCTACAAGCCTTTTACGAAAATGCACCCAATTTCCGGAATTCGGGTTTTCAAAATTTCCGGATTTTAAAAATTTTCTCCAATTCGAAAGCTCTTATCGGGCTGAACAACTTTTGTAATAAGATGAACTCTTGAAAATGTCTGAAAATGCGCCAAATTCCCGAAACTTACGAATTCAGGATTTCACTCTAACTTGGAAGTTTTTTTCCGAGAAGTAGGCTCATTTCTGGGAGTTGGGTCTATTACAAAATGTGTTCAGCTAATCAAGAGCATTCGAATGATAGCCATATTGTGGGAATTGAAGAAAATTTTTAAAATCCGGAAAATCCGGTTTTTCTCAAATTTCGGTAATTGTGTGCATTTTCAAGAGTTTATCTTATTACAAAAGTTGTTCAGCTCGATAAGAGCTTTCGAATGATACCCATCTTGTGGTATTGGAGAAAGTTTTTAAAATCCGAAAATTTTGAAAAACCCGGAATTCCGGAAATTGGGTGCATTTTCGTAATAAACTTGTAGGAGCAAAAATATGCAGCGGGACCAGCTCTATTCGATTGTGAAAACAAAATTTTGATTGCGGTAAAAAATGGGCGAAAAACTAAAAAAATTTAAATTTTCCATGAATGAAACCCGGAATTCCGGATTTTTTTGGATTTTCGGAATCTAGAGGTCCTGAGGATTCTAAAACTATGTACATTATATAGGCTACCTTCAAATGATAACTCAGGACAGCCGCTCACATTTCAGTTTCAAGACTTTGTGGTCAGACTTCAGTTATCTAGTTTTCAGATTGATTCAACTTTCTCAGAGTAAAAGGAATACTAAGTCAAGAGTATTAAGGAACAATGGGTAAGGTAAACTTGGCCAAAGGTGTTAGCAAAAATGGCTGGAAAAATAGGTTTTGCATAAAACTTTAGTTTTGATAGTTAACTTTGTTAGTTTCTCATGACGCCCGACTAAAATTTTGAATTCGTTCAAACAGCTAATTTTTCTGCATGTTGTTCCAAAAAATGGCGAATTTTGTAATACTATTTCGTTAACTTTACGAACCTTAAAGCCAATTTATGAATATGCTACAAGCCCACTTAGGAAAACGTTTGTGCAGGGTAGACGTCCCCTTAATATTTTTTTAGGAACAACCCCTCTAGGAACCGACCATAGGTTGATTTATATTGGCCACTAGTAAATATTATTAATGAGTTTATGCTTTCCATGCATTCGAAACAGGCGAAAAGTTAGTCGTTCATTAGCATTTAACATTGAAACTTTTTAAGCAACATTACAACAAACTTACTTCTTCTGAAACTGTTGTTCACCCAACCGAATTTCCTCTGAGATTGAATGAAGTAAAAAAACCGTAAATCAAAGTTGTCGCGAGTTTACTTATATAGTCAAGAATTAGGGAGGCATCTTATCAGAGAACATATGTTTGTGACACTTTAAAAGCTAATTTAAATTGTAGGCTAAACTCCTTTCAAGGAATTAGTCTGCAGAAAATCTTCCAATTTGCCGTCTTAGGTTAAAGACGGATTAGAATTTCTTTTTTCTTTTGTTCACCCAATTATGAATATATTTTTATTAGCATTTATAATAGACGTTAACAGAGGATAAGATATGCCTAAGCAACCAAATGTTGTCTTTATGAGTGTGGGATATAAGCACTTTTATATGGATGTTAAATCTTTTTATAGGTAGCAGATAAGTGTGTCCTTGTGATAAAATTAAATAGTTTAGCGCATATATCACAATTAATATATTTGCGTCATTGCAGATTCTCAACCTCGCTCCACCGACGACGATAGAAGCCTTGGCAAATTTGAGATTAATTTCTATCTCGATGTTTAAGTAAAAGTGACAGTAATTACTTAATCTTTCCTAGAAATAAAGTTGAGTCCTGGCAAACCAATTTCCGGTTAGAAATCGGTTTTAGTTAGAGAACAAGCAAAACCTTAGTGCAAAATTTGCCTCATTTGACTATATTTGCGGTAAATATAGGCCTCGCTGCGGAGTACTTTAAACATTGTTACAGAAGATGTGTTTATGTAGAATTTTATCGACATTGAAGCCTTCTCGTGTGGTCAGAGAAAATTGTTCCAGTCAGTGAGATTAGATGCTTAAACGTGCGCCTTAACTAGAGAGTGACGCTGGAACGCATAAAGTCATAATTAAACGTTCAATTGTTAAGGTGCAGTAGCAGATAGCAATTTTATTCCCGTTCATTTGTCATATAAAAATAAAATCCGTATTGAATGTGCTGGACATTTAAAACCAAAAGCAGGATTCGTTTTATTGATTTATTACTTGGCATAGCGTTCTAATATATCGTAACTAAAAGTCGGTGTTTACTTTTCTGTCTGCAAGAGTTCAAAATATTCTCATTAAATAGCTAAAAGCAGATAAATTTATACAGGAGAGAACAACCATGTTAGGGAAAGCGTATTCAGAACGGAACAAATATTTCGGGAGGAATAAATCCTTTGGAGAACTATGTATTTCAACCATACCGATAGAGGAACAAAAATTCGGGAGGGGGACAAACATCTGGAGGGGACAAATATTTCGCGACAACAGTGTAAACAGTAAACAGTGTGTACATTAAAATCAAATTATTGTAATAAATTTTAGCTTTCACTCTTCGTAACATGTTAATTTGCATACGAAGCATCGCTTAACGTAAGTACTCAGTGCTCTTCTTCTTTTCCAAAAACCTTATTTGCATATTTTAACGAGTACTGTGTTTTAACATATGGCGTGTGTATTTTATATGCAGGACTATGAATAGCACTGTCTACAAGCTTAAATTTTTCAAAAACCGATTATAGTAGACCTGCTTCGCCGAGGCGCAGCAGGAATAACCGAGGAAATACAGCTGCCCAGCACCAAAAACTGCATTGTCTGCACTTCTATACGCCACTATGGACGATACTTAGGAGGAAGTCCAGGAGCTGTCTAGGAGGAGTTAGGAGACCTTTCAAAGGATTCAGTAATACAAAGCTAGACACAAATATAACAAGACTGTAGACGCTAAACGTTGCATGTAAAGTTCATGTAGATTTAGCCATGGAGACATTGCATGCAATAACATTACGCAAATTTGAAAAATTTAGACTCATTGAATTTTACCTTTATATGTGAATCGAAATGGTATTATTAATTGTAACAGCGAATATCCTTTGTATCCTTAGTTCTGATACACCAGTGCTAGCTGAACAAGCTACTTCTCCGGGTGCCTTGAGTTATAGGTGCTTCTCGGACTGCCCAGAACGAATGTGAAGCGAGACTGCATGACATTCACTCTTCGCATTTGGGTCATCAGTCTTAAGAACTATAAAATCTCCCAAATCTCGCCACTCGAAGTGTGTCCCGAAAATATTTGCTTTCCAGATTTATGGCACAGAAGCCATAAATCTGGACCTCTTTGGCGGCCCGCAAACTTGGACTACCGTAGGCCATGACTCGGTAGTCCAATCAAAAGGTGATTGCACACACACACAGCCAATCAGCTGCGAAGGCGCGAAATACCGCCCCCAAACAGGGTCTCGACTGGAAATTCGAATTTCCAGTCAGTGCCAGTTGAGCTGTTGACGAGAGCGGTTGCTCCCCGCTCTCCGGTTGTTTTTCCAGAGAGGTGTGCCTTGAGTTATATGGAGGCCTTGGCATTAGCACCTCTCTTCCCCCCATCTCCCCATAGGACTCACTTTTCTTTTTAGGCCCAGAACACTATACACCCTGAAGTCCCTTATGCCCTCGAGGCGGTCCACAGGGGCAATTCTACCTGCCAAATCCTGGGGACCCGTATGCCCGGGGTCCCCAGGATCCCATTTCTGAACGTACCGGGGCCTTAGGTCCCCGATGACAATTTCACACATCTTTGATATCTGGGCCTAGTCCTCCAGTTTTAGTTTTTTATATGCTACTTTTGTAAACGTGGAGGATGTTGGCCTTTCGCCCCACCGCCTGGGGTTGTGGTGGGTGTGGATTCATAGGTGGCTTACGAGCTCCAAACCCTCGCAGCCCAACCCGGCAGAATTCCGAGTTTTGATCAGAAAACTCCGAATCTTCGTCTCAATTTTTAACCTCGTTCTCAACTCAAACTCACCATTTTTTGGTTACCCAAAACCCTCAAACCCAAACCAAAACCAATTTCGGTTCCCAATCTTAATTTAAAAAGCTCATGTTTCCCGTTTTTGCTCACCTTACGCCAACTCTGGAAAGATCCAAAAATTCCAGGAATCTGTTAAATATTTAGGATAATCTAGGTACTGACGGGAGGACCCTTCCTGTCCACCCCAAGCCCGGAAGTTGAATTACTTCCCAGAATTGGCCGCAAAGAATTTCCCATTTCCCCACAGCCGGCGGCTAGGCCTAGCAGCCATAATTCTTGCCTTGCCAACTAAAACTACACACTGTTCAGTAATTGTGCTGTTTTAATTCTGCCGGTCAAAAGAATAGGATTATTACTAGAAACTAATCTCCAAAGCCGAATTCTCTTTGTTTTCTTTAAACTAACTAATTACTAAAACCTTTAAATGGCAAACCGGCTTCCCTTTAACATAAAGCAGTGTTTGTAGTTTTGTAGTTTTTGGTAATAATTGCGACAGCAATTATTATCCGACTTTTCACTTTCACGCAGAATTCACGCAGTACACAAGCAATCACCTGGCAATGGCCATGACACGGAGCCATTTCGAATTGAAACGCACATAGTTAGGAACTAATTAGACTACTTAGATTAAGTAGTGATTAGTACGGAAGCAGCCCCGCTTAGACGTTAAGTTACATTAACTATCAATTTCCGGGTTCACTCCAAATCCCTCCGCAGAGGAAGTCTTGAGGCCCCGTGATTAATTTAATTAACACTTTGTGATTTGTAATATGTATGATGGACACTTCATGTAAACTCCTCCCAGTTGGAGGTCTTGTCGCTTGTTCTGTATAAATGAGTGAAAGATAAAATTGTGTGTATGGGACTACTCATGTAAATACCTCCAGTTGGCGTCTTGAGACCAGCCCAATTACGAATAATTAAAGTAACTTAGTGAGTAGTTAGGTAGGTAGTTAATAATTAATAATAATTAGAGTAGGTACGTATCCAGGCCAAGAAAGAGCCAGTGACTGAATTCTTTGCGGTTCCAAATTAACAACTGTTCAGCATTTTAGTCTTAATAATTGTCTAGTGCTGTAGAATTAGCAATTGCTTAGGATTGTTGTTAATCTATAAGTCTTGGATCCCAGAGGCCTGCGCAGGTTATCTTTCTGAAGATGTGGAACCTCTGCAAAAATGGGTCCGTTTTGCGACAGTTAGTTTAGGTCTAAATTTAGGTAAGCTCATTTGCAGATTCAGTTCCAGGGCTAATATTAGGTTTAATACCGTACTGTATGACCAGGTTCGTAATTTGCAGTGTTCAAATAGTAGCCGACAGCTACCAAGTTTAGTTTAGTGCTGTGTACCCGCAGGTTAGAGGGTAACAGTTCATAGTTTTAGTTCAGGTTATAGCCAATATTAAGTCCCTAGACATTAGAATTGACAGCACATGAGTTTCTAGGTAGGCGTAGCTAGTTTTAGGTCAGTTTAAGTTTATAGTCGTAATTCTAGTCAGTTAGGCAGTATTTCATTAGTGCAGTCCACGTTCCTTGTTCAGCCCTCCGTACAGTCCAGCCTCATTTGCATATCTGGCCGGGAACACCAGAACGGCCAGAAAAGCGTTCAATCTAGTTCATTTGCGCACCAAAACCATCAAAAATGTCAGAATATCCCCTAAAGGCAAAGAACAGTTAATAATACACGCACAAAGCACGTTTTGGGTGTCAAAATCCACACTTGGAAGCCAATTGGTCCGGATAATAGTTGCTGGGGTTTTAATCAACACCACCGCTGTTTCTAATGGGTTTTAACCCTGGAGTTCAGGGTTCAGGTTCAAATTCTTCCAATGGATTCAGGTTTCCGACGTACTGTCCACGCCTAATCAGTCAGTGTCGAGAGAAACTGGTAGCCTCCTATTCAGAGTCAGTAGTCAGTGCCAGTCGTGTATCCAGTGTTCAGTCAGTCAGTTCCTGTGTTGTGGATTTAGAAGTTGATCCTGTTTCTTATCCAGACGCCTGTCTTTAGCTGATCCTGTATCTCAGATCTCAGAGAGGTAGTTAACCTGACGTACTTTGGCAAGGGTCGTGTGGCGCCAAGCAGAGACAGTCGGCCGATCAAGAATTTTTCGGGAAACCTAACTTTCAATCTTGTGCAACAGTTTTGGATAACCTATTGTTCAGAATGTTCAGCGGAAACCAGTCCATCATCGTGATCATATATCCGACTGAAATCTTTGTCTTGTACTAAATTGACTATATTCTTTGCTTTAATTTTCATAATTATATTAGTGGTTCAGCCGACCGACCTTTTCGTAACCTGCCCGACAGTCTTCAGCCCGTAACTGTAATTATCCATTTCATAAACGGATCTCTCGCCTCTCTAAATTCAGTTGCCTGGGTAGCCGCTACACGGAGGCCCCAGAACTAAACCAAAGCCGCCCCTTGTGATATTATTTTAATTTACGTTAATTGTACGGTAATTTGGTGTGAAGTCCCACTTGTTTATTAGAGGGACAGAGTAAGCAAAGAGGCTAAGAAGAAAAGCCTAAGAGTTGAGTTAGCATCAAGAGTTGAGCTAGCCAAGCATATAGGGTACCTATCCGACCCCGCAGCATAATCGATTGGAGTAACAGGAAAAGTCCTGGAGACAGTGTGTACCCAAAACCCAAACCAAAACTCACCCAGTCAAACCAAAAATTACAATTCTGGCAGATCATTGTAATCTCTGTTCATTGTACAATAACCCTGCATTGAACATTGTATCTGCTGGAATCCATAAATACAGTCTGTACTTTAGTGTCAATAAATTGTGTGACTTTTAGACTCTACTTGGACGTAACTTTCAGATCATCGTTCCCTGTCTTATCCGTGCTCGAGGATAAGACTACATCAGTTCGGAAAGAGACCATATAGAGACTATAAGTTCCCCTAGTTCCCCTAATCTCAAACGAACTCACGAAATCAACCCCTACCCGGTCAGCCATTAAGTACGGTCTGTTAGAACACCGCTACAGTATGTGCTTCAATCTAAGTGGAGATCTTTGAATCCCCACGTGCTGACCAGTGTTCTAGAGTGCTGATCAGACATGCAGGCCGAAGAAGCCTAGCCTAAGCCTAACCGACTACAACAAATCTCTCGACCCAAATCAATTTACTTTCAGAATCAGTCAAGAACCAGCCCAAATCCCAGTCACTCTATTACACATGTACACATGCATACATATGCATGTTAATTGCAATAGTATATTTTATATTTGCGGAAATTGTACGTAGGATATCAAGAGACGCATAGCTTTAAAAAACTATTCATTATATAAAACTTAATTAAAATTTTAAAAAATGGTTTTAATTTTAAAGTTTACTGTCTAAATTTGGATTACAAATTTTAACCTTTAACCTCAATTTAGCCTTGTTATTACATTTTTATTCTAGTTAATTTTATTTTTATAGTGAATATATACAGGTGAATATAGACTATCAGTTAAATTAAATTAATTTTAATTCAAAAATCTTTATTTTCCACAGAAATATAGTAATTTTTGTAAACAGTGCCCCTCCTCTCACAGTTATTTACAGGCAATAAACTCTACCGTAAGACGTCTCTCTTTGGTAATGTGGGTGGGGCTTAGCAGTTTAAGTTAGTGTTGTGCATTGGCCGGCCAAGCCATTGACCGTTGCCGAGAAAATCTCGGCCAGTTGGCTTGGCCGGCCATTGGCCGTTGGCCGGCCAACGGCCAATGGCCAACGGCCAATTGGCTGGCCGTTGGCCGTTGGCCGATGGCCGGCCAATGGCCGTTGGCCGGCCAACGGCCAACTGGCTGGCCGTTGGCCGTTGGCTGGCCAATGGCCGAGTGCTGGCAAAGCTCAAATTTATATACTGATCTTGTGCGTTAACTCGTGTTGAAAAATTTAATTTTGCTGCATAATATCGTAAACATGTTGCTGTATAAATGTCACATTAGATACAGAACTACAGATTTTCACTTAGCTGTTGACGTTTTTTATCGTTATTAGCGTTATTTTACAATTAAATTTGCTAATTGCATGCAAATTTTATGTTTGCTAACAACGTAGTTTTTAAATTTGTCTGGCGGTGAACGTCTCATCACTTTATTGCGGTCCTCCAGCAAAATTAAAACAGAGTTATCGCGGGTTGGAGCTAAATGTTTGGAAAAACTATTTTACAAATATTGTAAATTGTACTATTGAAATAAAGTTAGTTAAGTTGACACCTAATTAAGCACGGTAGACGAATAAAAATAGCAAATAGTTCAGCTCGCCAACGTTGACAAATAGCTGAAGAACGGCCAATAGCTTACGGCCAAGAAACAGCCAACGGCCAACGTGCGGCCAACGGCCAACCAGTTGGCCGTTGGCCAGTGGCCGTTGGCCGGCCCACGGCCATTGGCCGGCCACCGGCCAACGGCCAAGGGCCAGCCTACTGGCCGGCCAACCTGAAACTCCGACCAAGCCAAGCCAAGCCAACCATGGAAATTTTCGGCCAATCCACCTTAAACACTAGTTTAAGTGACAGTTTTGCCAAATCAGAGTTGGGCCAAACAAGACTACACCTTTCACATAGCACTAACAATTCCAGCAGTTCTGTGTGAATAAAGCGTGTATGTGACCTGCTTAGCTCCACATATACATAAGTGTATGTTACTGCCTTGTTGACTAGGCAGTCCAGACGATCACGTGATGAAATAGAAGTTTCTGATGTTACTTAGCAACAAACTGTATTATCTTTTTATAAGTGGACAACTTAAAGTAAAGTTAAGCTGATTAGATATTCAATATTTACGTTGGAACCGGACCTCACCCGATCACAATTTCTTCTATTTCATTTCTTGTCTTCTTCTTTCTTCCTTCTTTCTCTTCTCATTGCCAAACTTGAGCTGTGGCGAAAGTATAGAATTGGATTTCGGACGAATCTACGCCAACAAAAACGGCATAAGACATTATGGAAGTGACATTAGGGATACTTGAGGGGAGGCCACATGAAAACTTGGCCTCGGGACGCCAAAGTTACGCATCTGACTGATGGATAACCGAGGGCAAATCCTAAAGAAAAACGAAAAGACTTTGGAAGAGGTGGTGTTTTTGCCAAGAAAGGAACCGTTGATGAAACAGCAAATGCAAAAGTGACCAATCATCAAAACATGATTACAAGAAACTAAAAATTCTGAGAAACAACGTCGCTATATTAAATTTCAGTCTGTGACGGGGTGAGGAAGCGAACGATAGCTGCAGTTTTTGGGGGCCATAATTGTCATAGACATTCCTTGGGACGAGTCGGGTGGGATTGGGGATCCTCCTGGTGGTTGGTGGATTCAAGATTGAGGCTTTCTTCAGAAACCATTTTCAAAATATTATTACTAACTACGAGGAAAGGACGGATAACTATGGTTTACCAGTTTACGAAATATACTAATAGAGGACCACACTACACTGAATCGTAGAACAACCCTTTTACAGCTGATTCAATTTGATCTTAATCGTTCAGATTAGCTTCATAAACTGAGATTCTACACACGAGTGTAAAATAAATCATTTTTATTCCTGCTGGAGCAGGAATGTATGAAAAGAGATTTAGTATGTCCATTGCAGTGTGACTCATTTCTCCATTCAGAAGCCGTATCTTCAATATAAGGCTAGCTTAGGGCTGAGTTTTTTGAGAGCGAATATGCAAATTAGGTTTGGCAGCGACTATTTAAACAGCTGGATGGACAGTCTTTACGCAGTCTTCGGCTGTCTGCAACCTAAACGGTTGCATATCTTTCAACACCTGTGTAGTTTGGGAGTTAGGATTAGGCACCAGGATTAGGGCGATAGAAAGCATGTAGCCTGCTTGCATTCGGTTAACAGGCGTATACTACTTTGTACTGTACTACTCGCACTGGATTTCGCTTTAAACCGTAAAGTTCAGAAATAACAAGAAGGACAATAAATAAAAGCGCTAATAAATTACAAGATTGCAGACAGTCTGCTGTTTGAAAGCAAATACTATGCAGTTTACAGTTTAATAATACTCCAGTAAGTGCGTAAAACTATCAGTAATAGCAAGAGTGTATAATAGATAAGAGTATGACACTCTTATCCGGGGGGATCCCACTTTGCACTATTTACACGCTTTCATATAAGCGCGTGCCTGCTCACGAATTGGCCCATTAGCCCAAGGCTTACTGTAGGTAATTTATTAGTTATTTTAAATAATTAATTATAACTTTAACTAGGTTAATGCAATTAAAAACTAATTCGACAACTTTGTAGCTTTTTTCTGCTGTTTCTAATGATATAAAAATTGTTTCATAATGCAAAAGTTCGAAGGAATGTAGTGTGCAACCATTTTATATCATTAGAAAGAGCATAAAAAATGCTACAAAGTTGTCGAATTAGTTTTTTTAATTGCATTCACCCAATTAAAGTTATACTTAATTAATTAAAAGAACTAATAAATTACCTACAGTAAGCCTTGGGCTAATGTGCCAATCAGCGAGCAGACACACGCTATGAAAGAGTATAGATAGTGCAAAGTGGGTCTCGAGTTAACGCACCGAGCATACCTAGCATGATTTGTTCATGCTAGTGTAAGAGTGTCATACTCTTATCTATTATACACTCTTGGTAATAGTTAAAGGCAATGTTGGTTTAGGTAGGTGATTATAGTTCTTTTTATTAATTCAAGAAAGAGTTCCCCGACAAGGGAAGAGAGGGGAGGGGTGGCCGGCAGCCAGTCAGACTCAGCCTGATTGGGCTTACCCTAAACAAACGCTTGGCGGTCTGCCAAAACGGGGACCTGCTCTGGCGGTCCACCACACCCAACGGGGTTTCTGCAATCTGGCTGTTGGCGAATCTCACCCCAACGAAATTGAGAAAATCCCTGAAGGATGAATTCCAACAAGACCTTTAACAAACGAATCAATGCAATTGTTATTGAATAATAACATGTCAACCAAGGAATACTGCCCCTTTTTGTGGGCCTACTTGTTAATTTGTGTCCTGTTTTTAAAGTGTGCGTTGCAACGCTTTAATTTTAGTTGATTCTCAACATTAACACCTATATTATACAGACTCATTATATTATCGCAAGCCTACATTAGCCACATTCGTTACAAAAGCAAATCACTGTCTGCACTGGAAATTTTTCTGCGAAGTCGAATGCTAAAATTCCAATTTCGCTGGAAATATGTGTTACATATTAATACAGTATCGCATATCTGTAGTGGAACTACTGCCCAATGCCCATACTATGTTCTTACCTTACATAACTAAAAAGTTGATGTTTCTGGTTAAAGTTTCATAAATTGATTCATTGGAGTCACTTAAAAACGTTCTGTTAAACATCTAAAAACATGCAAGTCGAAAATGTTTAGGAATAGCATTTCGCGAAAATTGTGTTGTTTTCTGGGGGAACTGTTAAACACTGAATTGCAAAGTGCAATCGTCGTTTCAAAAATTATCCCACTTATGACGCAAATTTCCTCGACTGAAGGAAACAAAGTTAATGTTTTTGCGACACATGTATGAAGAAAGGTTTAAGTTAGCAAATGGCGAAAACGGATCTGCATAGAGTCTGGGTTGCGGAGTAAAGCGTCACTAATGTAATGATTGCTCCACTATAAATAAGATTGAGTTTTCTACTCTGCATTTACATTTCTGTTCAAACAGAACTTCGACTTTTACGACATTTTCTCTACGACAGAGTGCTACGACATCTTAAGGTAGGCTGACTTGGAAATTCAGGTGTTACATGTCATCGTTTCAAGTGAACTCCGAAAGGTTGAAATTGGCGTAATAATCTACATAGTCTCAACGTCTGGGGAATTAGCTCAAGTGGTCGGCCGTTCCACTGGAGTCCAAAAACTCGGCGGTACGAACCCCACTCTGAACACTTTTCTTCACATCCTTCAATCCTGATTTCAACTTTTCACACATGTGTTTTCCCGAATTGCGTGAAGACGCATTAATTCAATGTGACTTTCAGGTTGGATACGAATACTTCAGCCAGTGTGGTGGGAGTCATAGGTCAACACGACGGGGGGTATGGTGGCTCCAAGCCCCACCCTCCCAAACACGAACAAACAAGGTACCACAAGCCCTGTCGGGGCAGTCGAGGGCAAGGGATAACGAAAGATTGGGCAAGGGGTAAGCAGAAATGGCCGCAAAAAATAGGTTTTCTCCCGAAATTTCGAAATTTTTATCTAGAAACTAGAGTAAAACTAAACTAAACTTTCTCAATTTTCAAAAAATACATCAAACTTTGGGAAAACTTAAAAATTGGCAATTTTTCTTCACACATTCTTTCAAAATCGCGAATTTCTATTAGGTACTATTAGCGTTAATTTATGCTTATGGTAAAATTTTGGTTCAAGGCACAAGCCCACTCAGAATTTTCTTGGGACCAGCCCCCTCCAGGATCCGACCCTACGCTAATGAATGGTGGCATTCTACATATATATAGTTTGCAGTTTGATTGCAGCATACATTGTTAATGCACTGCAATAATGCTTCGAATTTCAGCAGCTGCAACCTTTTTCTGATGTGTTCCAAACCTTTTTTCACCTTCTGATTCAAATTGGTCAAAAGTTGTTCACTGTGAACCTGATTATTGCTTAGTGTTCACTATCTATGTAACTGAGATGAACTTAACGTGATTGATTATGAAATAAAATATTTCATAATTTCATAATATCAGGTTCTGTGTTCAGGAATAGAAACAACCCGACAATGCTATATTTTTACATTTGTGTTATATATTGTATTATATATTATATATTGTATGTTTTATATATTATGCTTTATATACATGAGGTTGTTCGTTGTAGATTATGCGGTCATACTTGGTGATTTTGTTTCTGGTGGTAGCCTTGGCTACATACGGGTAAATTATTCATCATTCGTTTTATCTGTTAGTTTTAATCCACTCAAAAGCCGATGCTGACCAGATGGTTTTCGATCCCCCACTTGAGAACTAGGTAATGACTAGGAGGAACCCTAATACGAAAGCTAAAACCGTGAGGGGGAAGCAGTAGTAATATGTAGCAGGGGTATAGAAAGCACACTCTATGTTATCAGAGCACAAACTATGCTCTGTTCGCTAACAGCCCACCCTCCCCGCAAATCAGACCCTAGTCAAAACGGGGTACGCTCACTCGCTCTATGTTTGTCTGCTTAAGCTCGAAAACACAAGCAGCGTGTTAGCGAATTTTGCGACTGCTTCGAGCTTTAAGCTCGATTCACGGGCTGTCGCCGTCGCGTGCCGCGTGTCGCGTGTGGCATGTCGCAAGTTCCACTGAAATTGTCGTATGTCGCATGTCGCATGTTGCAAGCAATGAAGTGTTCACAGGCTCACTTTTGTCGTAGCAGTTTCAGCATCACGTGTTTTTATATCGAATAGGAAGCTATATTAACGAGAGTCACATCCTTTCCAGTATTAAAGGACTAGTATTTTTATGATTAATATTTATAACTTATCTATATATTTAATTTTCCAGTGTTTAAGGCAGCATTTGTACTAAAAAACTTAGACAATCTGACTTAATATCTTTCATTATTACTCATATTATGTATAAATATCTCTTCTAATTTAAAATTGTTTCGTTTCAAATTGTTGTTCTCCGACTGAAATGGAGGTGACTCTCGTAATGACTATAGCCGTTTTAACATGAGACTTCGGCATAAGCAATCGAGGAGGAAGCGGAAGCTGCGCTTTCTACTCACTGCATACATTTTCCATCAATATCATCAGTGGGATCGTCGTCATATCGTTTTCCATCGACTTGGACTATCTACAGTTTGTGAAATACTTCAGGATACCCTTTCAGCTATCTGGCAAGCTTTGGCTCCTGTATACCTAAAACCGCCTGACCAAACAAGGTGACTGGAGAGTGCTCAACAATTTTCACAAATTTGGAACTTTCCCAATCGCGTAAGAACAATTGAAGCCCCCCATTGCACAGCCTTTGCTCCCAAAGCATCTGGTTCAGATTATTAATACAACTATAAAGGAACATTTAGTGTTAAGTTAATAAGTTTTTGTTGACCGACGTTGGTGCTCAACGACGGTTTAGTGATTCCGGAATTCTCAGTTCATCACCAATTGGTAGCATCCAGATTTTTGTAAAGTTCACATTTTGGTTGATGCAAACACTCATGTTCCGAACGCTTTCTACGAGCGCTTCATCGTTCATTGTAAACAAACAAACCTCTTTGTATGCACCAAGAAAAGAAACACTCTAGAAATCAGAATAATAAAAAGGCGGAGCTAAAAGTGGCCTGTTCTGATTAGCGAGTCGTACGCGACATGCGACAAAAGTTAAATATTTTCAGCTCCCTGCGACAAGCTACAAACCATTGAACACTGTCGCGACACGCGACAATTTACATACGACTCTGCAACGCGCGACACGCGACTGCCGTGAGAACCTGCACGGAGCATGGGACTTCCAAGGACACAAACATAGCGCACGGAATTCTATGAAGTCATGGGTCTAATTTGCGGGGGGGTGGGCCGTTAGCGAACAGAGCATAGTTTTTGCTCGGCCAACATAAAACTTGCCCAGTAGCATACTCTCATCATTATGTAGTCTTGGTAATAGCCAATCAGGAGCCTTTGCACTAACCATCAGGCTATTTCGCAAAATCTTCAGCAAAATCCTATATTTTTACAAATTATGCATTTTTTATCGTAACTTGTTTTCATATCACAATTTGTGATTTCTTTATCACATTTCAGATCTTGCGGTTCCGGTTCCAAAAAAGAAAAAGTCAAAGAGCGGAAGCGGAAGCGGAAGTGGAAGCGGAAGCGGGTCGGGTGGAAAATCAGATAAAGATGCGACAGCGGAAGTCACCTTTTCCAAAAAGTGTTCCGAAAAAATTCACAGGAAGAGGAGCATCTGAGTCGGGAGATTGCTGAACTTCTTCAAATCTCTAAATCTGAGCTCTATGTGGTGGTTGTATCATGTAGGTTTTTATACTGTAGCATAGTGTTAAGCATCAGTGGAAAATGTTTCTTGTGAACTCCGAGAGGTTAAAATTGGTGTTATAATCTGAGTTTCTCTCTCTCTCTCCCTCTCTCCCCAGGTACTTGGATCAGTGGT
>JASAND010001411.1:0-20986 GCA_030248195.1 Trissonchulus latispiculum
GTTATTTGGTTTTCTCTCCAAGGATGCGGGGGTGTTTCCTGTTGAGCTGGAGCCGATCAGAGATGCAGTTTGCGTGGACGTGGCTAATGCTACCTAGTCCGCTGCACGGTTTACTTATGCGTAGCTACATACGAGACCCGCCCCGGCTGCCGTGCCTGATAGTGCGACACGTCGCTGTCGCTGTCGTCGCTATGGGAAAAACAGTGCAGACAGCAGAGGATTTGCAGGAGTGAAGAGGACTAAGTGCCGGTGTGCAAACGGTCGTGTGAGGTGGTGCCGACTGTAGCTGTTGGAGCTGCGACGATCCCTGTGGCAGAAGCCCGCAAAGCACAACCCCATCAGTTCTCCATACCATGAAAATGGATAGTTTAGCTATTACTCCAGTCCCGTCGCGGCTAGACATTTTCCCCCAGTGGGGTTTGTCAGCAAAACGACCTTTTTAGAGGTCGGCCTTTTTGTTGGGTTGTTACGACGCCAGCAGGGCAAAAAACTTGTCCTGACACAAGAAACAGTTATTCCTGTGTACAATTCATCCAGAATACTTCTTGTTTTCGGGGGCATTATGGCCAGATTTAGACGTGACAGGGATGTCAAGCAAAAGGTACAGCAGCTCATGGAAATCTGCTCTCTCTCTTGGGGGCAGCTGAGTACTCGTACTGAGCAGTCCTGTGATGCAAGCGCGTGTCCACAGCTATAATTAAAGTGTATGTGTTAATTATTCAATCTATTTTTAGTAATTTTTTATGCTTTCATTTTTTGTCTTTATTCTTTTGTGAAAACCTTTTGTAAAATTTGAAATATTAATTACCACGCCCCCTAATTTTCGTGTAACCGTTCGACTCCCCCGGAGTTTTGTGGCCCTGTTGTCCTGTGCGACCCTACTTAAAATATCGCGGGTGCCCGGGAAACCCTGTCGGCGCACCCCCGCGACGCGGTCGGCGCCCGGAGACGCCCGGCCGGGCGGAAAAGAAGAAGAAGGGGCCCGCCCTTCCCACCCCGAAGGGGGGCCCCCCCCCCCCCTATATATATACATATATATATATATATATATATATATATATATATATATATATATATATATATATATATATATTCATTCCTCTTTCTGTTGCTCCTGTTGTGTCACCTAGTGTTTTTATGCTTATCTTTGCTTAGTGTTGATTCGCTCTGCTGCTGTTGGTAAATTTGCTATCAACTTTGCCTGAGAAACCCTCATCCACTGCTCGTAAAACTACTTTAGAAAGGTAGCAGTAGTTTGCTATAAACCGCGCTGTAACACATGAGTACACTAGTGCGACAGAACCTCACAAAACTTAGGTTAGGTTTTCTGATAGCACAAGTTTAGGCTGATAAGTGTCACTAGTGTTCACAATGTATGCGTAATGTAGTCCTTGCTTTTTCCGCTTTTATGTATAACCTTTCTTGTCTTCATGGAATCCTTCCGCTGTCGTCTGCCGGCAAAACTCTATCTTTGTCGGTGATGTAAATGTATACATATACATACATACATATAAATGTATACATATGGTACTGTGATGTTCGTATGTTAAGGAATCATATGCGTTATTTGTAATACAAATTTTTGGTTTCTTTTGGTTTCATGTGTTGGAGACATCATAGATGACTACCATAGACTCTACCTGTTCTGAGTGTATTAATAGAATGACTAAGTACAGTCAGGCGTGTAGAGGACCTTGTTAGTCTATAGCAGGAAGGGAACGAGCTGATTTAAAGTAGTTTAAGCTCAGTTTTTTGCGGCTAAATGCCCTAAGGCGACTATCGTAGACTCCTCCTAACATTCTTAGTGTTTTAGCGACAATATCATAGACAACTATTGTAGACTTTACTTTACCAGGTGTACTCAGCTAGTGCAGTCACCTGCGTATAGAACATTGTTGTCCGCGCAATGATTAAGTACAGTAAGGTGATGTAGCGGAGAGATTAGTTGACTAGAGTCTACCTGATGTCCTGTTTCTGAGTGTATTAATGGAATGATTAAGTGCAGTCAGATGTGTAAAGGAGATGTCCATATTCTTCGTCTGCTGCAGGAAGGGACTAAGCAATTATAAACCGGTTAAACTCAGAGAATACGACTATGGTAGACTCCTCCTATAGTTCTTTGTGTGTTAGCGACAGTAGCCCAAACAACTATTGTAGACTCTAGCTGTTGTTCTGACCGTGTTAACAGAATGACATAGTGCAGTCACCTGTGTAGGGAACATGGAATGACGAAGTACAGTAAGGTGTTTAGACAATGTTGATGGCCGCGATGCTCCTCATGTCATCTTCCACCACTCAGGCCATCTGACGAACTACGTCAGTCGCCAGTGGAGTGATGTCCAACTGAAGAGCTATAGGTGAACTGAGCGTGATTGAGTCAATCGCAATTAGCCAGTGTGTGCATATGAAAGTACATAGCGACAGCAGCCGCTAAGTCCAGCTGATGAATAATGGACTAAAACAAAAAGAATTAATGATAAAAAGGCGGCTCCTGAGATGGCCAGGGCAAAACGCTTTTGAAGCTCTAAGGGTAGCGATGTTTCAGCACCTGAAACTGAAACTGGGCTGAAAATACACTAACTCGGCGCCTGAAATTAAACTGGAATCGTCAGGAGTTGGGATCGGAAACTGAAATTGGATCTAAAACTGAAATTGTGTTAATCAGCCGCCTGAAACTGAAACCGAAAATACAGGTTTTGCAGACCTGAAGCTGAAATAATTTCAGTCGCCTTCAGAATCTAAAAATAAGTTCAGGTCTCGCTTAGCCTGAAAATGCTATTTACAAGCGCACGCATAGCCTGTAAAAGCGGGCGTACGCATGGCCTGAAATTAATTTCAGCTACAACATATATGTTAAGACACTGTTTGCTGCAGCTTGTAGCATAGATCTGGTGAAAACTACGTCACGTTCTCAATACGCTCTTATTTTTAGGTGTGTATTGAATCCGATTTCATTCCTACTTGTTACTTTCAGTTTGAGGTGTACATGATTTTTCGTACCGTCAACAGTTTTTAGTTTTGAGCCTTTACCAAATAGTTATAACATTAAAATATATTAAAATAGCCCAAATATTAGACTATAGAAACTTTTATGAAGCAACATTTTAATTTCATTGCATTTTTCTTTATGGTGCTGGAGTATGAAAATGCAAATAGAAAGTATATAACTAATAAATTAATTATAAAATAAGCAAATAAATACAACAAAATGTTTATACCCGTGGATAGTGATTTAAAGTTTAGAACGTTATAAATCTGAAACTCAGGTCCTGAACTAGGTTTTTGGTAGGGGCCTGAAACTGAAACTGAAATTCAGATGCATTGACACCTGAAACTGAAACTGGCTAGAAATGGGACCGGAAACTGAAACTGAATCTGAAACTTAAAATGTTTAAATCAACCGCCTGAAACTGAAACTGAAAATACAGATTTTGCAGGCCTGAAACTGAAACTGAAAATACAGATTTTGCAGGCCTGGAACTGAAACTGAAAATTATCAGCACGCCTGAAACAACTCTATCTAAACGGGACTACAAAATACGTAAAAATGAGCAAAATCGGAGATTGTCGAAAAATCGTGCAAAAAGTGAACCCCCCTCCTTAAAAGTGTAAATCATGCCAAAAACGTATCATTTGAACGTCATTGTGTTGCACAATAAAGACAAACCTATTAGCTTAAATTTATTATAATTTGTTGCTTCATTAGTCATTGCCAACAAATTTAATTCTTCTGCCAAAATCAAAAGTAGGGTTTTCGCAGATAAAGCCAGTATTCAAATTAATAAATTTGCTCCAGAGAGTCATTTTAGCAAGGCATTTTATCATTAAGTTGTGGCTGGTTGCTGTTTCAGCCTTGGCTTCCATTACAGCAGATGACCTTTACACTGATATTTCTCATTGCCACAGTTTTCAGGAAGAGGCAGAGCGTGAATGCCCACATTACATAGGTTATGCTACAAATGCAGCAGAACTTGATCGCATGTGCAAGTCAGTGAAAGATTTAAAAGCTTGCAAGCCAGAACTCTTGCAATGCAGAGATATTGATGAAAACAGTGCAGTATGTCGAAATAAATCAATGCTGGAGAAGGCAAAACGTCAAATTGAATGCATCCGCAAAACGTCTAAACAACACAGGTTAGTCAATAATTGGAGTGTGGAAAGGATCAAAGCATATATAAATAGTACATGGGTCACTGGTAATGCTAATCTCAGGAAACGGGTACGTTTGGACAGGAATTGAGCTTGCAGTGCTGTCTTCAATAGCCAACATCCAATCTTTTTATATGAAATGGATAAATTTATAAATCAAATGTATTTAACTGCATACAGCAAACTTTCAAGCTACTTGTAATTCCTATTCTAAATTATTTGATGGTTGCAATGATCACACCGGATTTGGACTTTTTAATAGAACTGCTAAAAGGTAGGATGTCTGTAGAGAATATTATGTGGAGTCATCAGGTTGCATAAAGAGTTATTAATGAATTAGTAGTGAATAGTTTCATTGAGAAAACATAAATTTACGGGCGAACAAAAGTGATAAAGTTTTGAAGCCTTTGAGTTGCTTTAATGGCTGCATACTCAAGTTTTGTGTGCAATTTAAAATTTGCGGTAAGAATAAGAAAGCGGATCAATATCTACGTTTTCTTTGATCAAAATTAAGAAAGTGAATATGGTTGAAGGTCTTCGCCAGTTGTTTTAGTTTAGCCACCAACCACCTTATGAGTACCGAAAACACAGAAACTGTAGCTTCTAGCAATAGTTTTGGTATTTATATTGCGGCACCGATCGGCTAGTTACTACTAATCTACAAACATTTTAAATTACAAATAGATTACCCTTTAGCACACCCACTGCTTGAGTCCGACACTGAGTCATGATCACTGGGTGGAGTACTTATTGATCCACCCCTTACTTTTCTTTGATCCGCTCTGGATTTTTTCGAAAATACAATTTTAAAGTTGTGTGCGGGAAGGTAGCGCTGCACACCAATTTTTGAGTCATGGAATGATATTCTGCAGAAAGTTTGCAAATTTATTCATGATCCACTCATCAAAAACAATCCAAATGGCTTCTATTGCAAGAGCTTTTAAAAATAATAATTGTAAAATTGACCTCAATTTTAATCAAATTGTAAACGACTTGTAATGCTTCTGTAGTCTGCTTCCCGTCCGCTCAACCGAGGTAAGCAGATTCTAGTACTAGTAAAAACAAATTTTCTATCGTCAATTACATTATAATTTACGCAAAAATACTAACAATTAGACGTGTTAGAAGATTCCAACAAACAATTATCAATAATTATACTTAATTTTTTAATTTTTACGCAGATAAGACTACAAGTACATTGCGTCCCGTCCGCTTATTTAGAATGGGCAGGTGCTAGAATGAAAAATTGAGAAAATATTTAGCTTAAATTTTTTAATTTTCTCATTTTTGGAATGGCATTGTTTATTTTAGATCAAATACTGCATTCGAAAAAATTTTAATGGCTGAGTTTTTACGCTAATACCTGCCCATTCTGAGTGAGCGGACGGGAAGCAGTGTACTTCGATTCGAGTCTTATATGGCAAAAATTCAAAACTTAAGTCGAATTTTCGATATTTGATTTGTATAAGAATCTTTCAACACGTCTAATTGTTAGTAGTTTTGCATAAATTATAATGTAGTTGTCGCTAGAAAATTGGTTTTACTTGCATTAGATTCTGCTTAGCTTCGGTGAGCGGACGGGAAGCGGACTAGCTGATACTATTCTTTTACTGATTGAGCGAAATTCAGGTCAATTATTTTAATTTTTATTTTTAAAATTTCTTGCAATTAGAAGGAATTTGGATCGGTTTTTATGAGTGGATCATGAAAACCAATAAATTTGCAAACTTTCTGCAGACTATCTTTTTTGAGAAATTGATGTTTAAAACAAAATAATCGAAGTTTTGCCAAATTGATTTTCCGGCCAAATCTCTTGCTGACAGCAATTAATCCCAGCTAGCAGGGATTCATAAAATGTGCATTTGGACGCTGTATCGATTGAGTATAAATGGAACAAAATTGTTCGCAAGGTTTGGCAGTAATTTTGAAAAAATTGATTTCCTCGAAAATGGCCATTTTTTGACCCTCAAAATGGTTTTTTGCTTATACTGACTTAACCACTGGAGATAGCTCAAAGGTAGTAAAAGCAGAAATGTTCATTTTTGTGTCCTCTTTGCAGCCTTAACAACCAATCCCGTGTCTGTTCTACCTACTGGAAGCCTACGGCCAAAAACCAAAACTTTCTTATCTTTCGGCCTAAAAATCCGGGACTGGTCCCAGAATGTTAAAGAGCACGGAAATAGGTTATTTAGGACGTTTTAGCTATTTAAGTAAAGGATTAAAGCCGTGTGAGTCAAAAATACCCGAAAGGAAACCAGCACCTTAAGGTCGTGCTCCCCTTACGTGCAGATATAGTTGCAGAAAGTGCAATTATTGCCCGATTTCATTCAAATTTTTTGAAAATACATAGGGAATGATAATAAACGTCTTGCAAAACGCCAGCTTTATAACATTCATGTACAGTGAGAAACAGAAATTTGAAGTTCCAGATACTATATATAGAAAATTATTCCCATGTGCTCTACAACCTTGCTTTTAGACATAAGTCTCTAGCTCTTATCGTTTTGAGCGGTGAATTTTTCGATCAATTTTGGTTATTTTTGACACGAATTTGCTGAGAACAGGTTTTGTCGAATTGGAGCCAGTGTACACTACAAGCGTAGACAAGTTTATACTCAAATGAAAGAGCTTCGAAAGAGGCACAAATTAGGTTAATTAGAGCCCTGTACACTGAATGAGTCTAAAGTTCTGGTCGAATAACTGATTTCGTCAAATTGCGGCCAAAATGTTTGACCGAAGATTGCTCCACAACCAATGGGTGGATCTAAAAGGTAATTTGCACACAGTATGTTTGGACAATTTGCCCGGGGCGGTTTTTTGTTTTTCTCTTTATCAGCCTCCAATCAAGAGCAATGATTTTTCAAAGTTGGATAAAATGCCAAATTTTTAGAAAATGCTCAATTTCTGCATACTGAAATGATATTTTGACAAAATAAAAAACCGTCCCTGGCAAATTATCCCGTAAATACATTGGATACGACCATTTTCTTGTTGCTTAAAATTTTTTCAGAAAAAAATTTGGTCAAAAATTGTGGCCGCGTTTGATAAGTTTGCGAGAAATCCAAACTAGGTAGACACGTTTCAATGATACCAAGCGACGCACAAGATGTAGAGCTTCATTTTGATATGTCGATCAATTCATAGCTCTCAATATTGTGTAAGTTATAGCTTTCCAAAATGGACTGAATGTACGGGAAGTGCGACCTTAAGGTGGTGGTATCCTTTTGTGCAGTGCTTTGTGGTGATTTTTTTGAAACGCTATAACTTTCGCAATTTTGGGAGTTGCAAAGAGCTTTATACATCGTTTTAAAGCTTATTATCTGTACATTCACATGAGCTTACAGAACTGGCTGAATTAGCAAAAAATAGCAGAAATTTTCTGACAAGCTGACATCTAACAGGATGAATATAGACCAAAAATTTTTGAACATCGATTTCTCAAAACTGAAGAATCGGCCAAAAGTTCTTTTTGTGCCACGATATGAAGGACATATGGGCCGAGGGACGTTTTTTGGATTTGGCTCAGCAGGTCTTAACGGTCGAGAAAATCGGCCAAATGCACAGTAACACGAAATTTCGCAACTTTGCATTGAGTTTTCTTGCTCCTCAATATGTTTTAGCCCAAGCCAAGAAAAACGTCCCTCCGCAGAAGTGCGAATTTCGATTCTGCCGAAAATCTCCGGAATCCGTCGAGTAGTTTTTGAGAAATCGATGTTCGAAACAAAATAATCGCAGTTTTGCCAAAATGGTTTTTCGGCCAGATCTCTAGCTGAAAGCAATAAAGTCCGGCTAAATTCTTCAATGAAGTACTAAGCCAGCATTAGCTTGTCAAAAGTGCCAAATCAAACTATTCTGAAGGATCAAAGGCTCTTAAAAATCGAAAAATAAGAAATTCAGAGCTTAAAGGAATATTATTCGTTCTGCGTCATTCTGCGTGCCTTGAGATGGGAAAACTTTGCAGTACAGATACTGGTACAGATGCAGACACTAATACTGATAACGATACAGACTGATACTGATACAGATGCAGAGAGTATCACAGTAAAACTTCTGGCATAGCCGGTATCCGTCGCAGGTTTCGCAGGTATAGCAGTTCAGTTCAGCTGGTACTTCTGCTTTTCTACATCGTTATGCATCATCGTTTCTTTGATTTTTGTTTGGACGACGGCATCTGATGGCAACGTCTGAGGTATTAGTGCTGAGGATGAAAACAGCGGTTTTAAGGTGGTGATTCCTTTTGGTGTCATCAACTTTGAAACGTTATTACTCATTCATTATTTGGAGTTAGAAACCCATCTTAATATCAAACTGTAGCTTTAAATTTTCTCTTTTTAATGAATACAATGAAATTAATTTTGGTTTTTCGAAATTATTTTACTGTATTTTAGAAGGAAAATAATTTTCCGGATTTTTTGCAGGCTGAAATAAATTTTTTCGGGAGACGTCGGTTATATCAATCGATACATTTGTCAAATAGCTGGGGACCCTTTTTTAATTATTGAGAAATCGCTCTTCGTTGTGGAGAAATTAGCGAAAAGGTATGCGCAACCTGGATTTTGTCTACATTTCCAAACTTTGGCAAGCGACCATGTTCGCTAGAAAGCCGCAATCGGGGCAACTAAAAAAGGGTCTCGGGGTAATTTAGTACAGAACGCATCTGCAAAATGGCAGTCCTTCACATTGCATAGGGAATGCTCCACAATCCCCAGAAAAAAATTGGTCGTGTTTTAAAAAAAACTACATTTTTTAAAACTACAGCTAGTAGGATAGCAATTGGATAACGATCATGTAGCAGATAATTGGCCTCTGTAGGGCCTTTAAAATGATACCCTTGGTTTGATATTGCGGCATGTGCAGCTCGAGAAATAATGGATTATTTGATTTCTCCAGAAATGACAAGTTTTCAATGCCAAAATAAGAAAATCGGTTATATCTCACGATAGCGAAAAGCTAGAAGGCTACTTTAAAAAGCAAAAATGTAGAGCATAACGAGATCTTTCGAATGAATGTAGTTACAACTATGCAGCTGCTGTTCAACTGTCACAAATTGGCTAAAACCTACTTGAACGCAAATGTTGAATTTTTGAACCGGGATTGCGCAGAGGGTGTTAGAACGCTAAAATAAGTGCTTTTGGAAAGTTTCGTAAAAATCCGACTTGGTTTGTGCCGTAAACTAACAGAAAGCACCAAAAGGAATCACCACCTTAAACCATGATGCTGCTATCCAAATATAACATCCCGATAATGAAATCGCCCCATTAACAGTCGGCACTGCTAGTTTCTTTTCCTCTTAGTTGGACATTTTTTCTGCAAGTCTGCAATTTCTGGTGACGCGCCGTGCAGCCTAATAGTTCTGTTTGGTTCTTTAGTTGCTAGCAAAGCTTTTAATTTCTTTTACTCTTCCAATTAGACAAAAAGTTTAACGTTCTAGATTATCATCTTTCTTGAAATTAACATTTTAATTTTGAAACATTTGGCTTAAGATTAGATTGAATAAGAATTAAATGTTATAAAGTTGGATAGATTCAAACGAGCATTCAAAGCAATGTTAACAGTTAACACCAACACTGTTACCCTAACTTTCTTTAAGCCCCGGAAATGTATAGCTTTGTTTTAGGCTGTAACATTGCAATGGATGTTAGCATATTCCCAATAGTTTCATCATCAGACACTGTTAATTTTGTTTAATGTTCATTTATGTTTCCTGTCAGTGTATTGCGCGATCATTTGATTTTTCGCAATGTTGAAAATTCAAAAAACAACATTTTGATTTTTCAGCTTTTCGAAAAATCAAATGATAGCGTAATGCAATGTGCAATACACTGATAGTTTCTGTCAACATTAAAATTTTTGAACAGATATATATAGGTTTATACTGTTATTGTTAGATATAAACTACAAATTCGATTTATGTTAGTTTACAGTCACTTAAGGTGCTGGTATCCTTTTGTGCAGTGCTTTTTTAGTGATTTTTTTGAAACCCTATAACTTTCGCAATTTGGGGGTGGAAAAAGCTACTTGATGCGTTTAAAAAAAAAGGATCTAAAGGGGGCACGCAAACCAAACAAAAGGGAGAAAAAAGGAAAAAAAAAGCGATGCGGGACCGACACAGGACAGACAGAAGACAAAAAAATAATGTGGAAGATATCTCAAAAAAGGGAGGCGAGACAACTTGTGCCATGATATGAAGGACATGTGGGCCGAGGGTCATTTGTTTGGATTTGGCTCAAGAAGTCTCAGTACTCCAGAAAATAAGCCACATGCGCGATGACACGAAATTTCGCAGCTTTCCATTCAGTTTTCTCACAGCTGGAGCTGTTTTAGCGCAAACCAAGAAAAATGTCCCTCCGCAGTAGGACGAATTTTCATTCAGCAAAAAATCACGCGAATCCATTGTGTAGTTTTTGAGAAATCAATGTTCAAAACAAAATAATCGCAATTTTGCAAAAATGGTTTTTCGGCGAATTCTCTAGCTTAAAGCAACGAACTCCAGCGAATAGGTATTGATAAAATGCGCAATTGGACGGAGTATCGATTGAGTATAATTAAGCCGAAATTGTCTGCAAGATTTGGCAGTAATTCTGAAAAAAACTGATTTCTTCAAAAATGTCCATTTTTTGACCCCAAAAATCGATTTTGGCTTATACTGCCTTAACCACTAGAGGTAGCTCAAGAGTTGTAAAAGCAAAAATGTTCATTTGGGTGGCCTCTTTCCAGCCATAACAACCAATCCGGTGTAGCGACCATGTACTAAGAGAATAAGAGCAAAAACCAAAACTTTCTTTTCTTTACACCTAAAAACCCGTGACTGGTCCCAGAATGTTAAAGAGCACGAAAATAATGTATTTGGAGAGTTTCATCCACTTTCATGAAGAATTGAAGCTTGTAGGGTCGAATTTACACAAAGCGATACCAGCACCTTAAGGCAGTGCGCACTGGTTGCTCTGCTTTGGCTTGCAAACGTCATTTTTATGAGTCAGTCACCATGACAATAGCAATATTGCTTAACTCAGCGAAACCAGTTGAAATAGTTTTCCATTTCAGTATATTTATACGTACCCACTATGAGTAGAATAGGGTGATTTCATTCCAATCTCAGAAAGTTATAGTTTGTTTAGTTGTGTTGTTTTATCAGCCCTGCCTTTGGGGGGGTATCCCCAAAATTTTCGACCAGCTTTACCCCCCCCCCCAGATTTTGATTGACTTACCCTTCGGCCTCCCCCAACTTTTGGCTACCCCCCCTGTCCCCTCCCCCCGAACCCCCCCCAACGATTTTTGGACCTAAAAAGTTAGGTAAATTTGGCCGAAAAATGGTCAGTTTTTGAAAAATTTTTCTAAAATTTTGACCTAAAATTGCTTTAAAATGGTGCAAAAAAACCTAAAACGTTAAAAACAAGCCTTATTTCGGTGAAAAAAGGGCTAAATTACAGAAAATTTTGATTTTTGGCCATTTTTCGAAATTTCTGAGTTCCGAATTCTGGGGGGGGGGTGCGCATAGTTTCCTTTGGGGGGTATCCCCCCAAAATTTTTGACCAATTTTAACCCCCCCCCCCAGAATTTTTGACTTGCCCTCCCCCAACTTTCGGCTACCGAACCTCCCCCCCAGCATAGGTGTAACGGGGATTTGGGTTGGGGGGGGGCCCCCCTCCCCCGGAATTTTGGGGGGGCCCCCTTTTTAGACCCCCCCAAACCCCCCCACGATCCCCCCCAAACCTCCCCCAAAAAATTTTTTCCATTTTTATGTCAAAAAACGCATTTTCAGCCATTGCTAATGCCAAAAAACATTCAACTATGAAGTAATTTTGACATTAGACAGGGGCTTTAAACTCGAAAACTTGATTGCCAACATGTTTCTAACTCTAAAATAAGGTCAATATTGAGCCAGAAAGTCCATAAAACCGTTAAATTCGTGTATTTCTCGCAATAATAAACACTTTAAGCCGAAAATTTGGACTTTTTTGAAAAATTTTGCAGAATTTTCCCTAAAAATACCCAATTTTTGGCCAATTTTTCGCGCCTGCGGCGCGACTACCCCTCCCCCCCCCCCCCAGTGGGGGGGGGGGGCGGGGGCCCCCAAGTTGGGGGGGGGGGTTTGTAAAAATGGCTGGGGGGGGTTTCCCCCCCCCAATTACACCTATGCCCCCCAGCGATTTTCGGGCCCATAAAGTTAGCTAAATTTGGCTGTAAAATGTTTTTTTTTGAAAAATTTTTCTAAAATTTTGACTTAAAATCGCTTTAAATCGGTTCAAAAACGCCAAAAACGATAAAAACAAGCCTTGTTTTGACGAAAAAAGAGTTAAAATACAGAAAATTTTGCGTTTTTAGGCCATTTTTCGAAATTTCTGAGGTCCGAATTCTGGGCGGGGTTGGGGGTGGGGTACATAGGTGTGGCTGGGCAAAAAATCTGGGGGGGGGGGGGGGTTACGACGGAGGGTGGGGGGACCCCCTAAATTTTCGATTTTATCCCATTTTTGACCACTTTTTGGTCAAAAATCGGGGGGGGGGTCAAAAATCTGAAAATGTGGGGGGGGGGGTCGCCAAAATTTGTCATTTTGGTGGGGGGGTCCCCCCCCACCCCTAACACACCTATGGTGGGGTACCCCCCATCACATTTCTTGGGTCGACCACCAACCACCCAAGATTTACCCCCCCCCAGGCCCAGACCCAAAGTTCCAGGGAAACTATGGGGGTACGTACCCCCGTCACATTTCGGAGGTCGGCCAAGATTTATATACCCCCCCCCCAGATCCAAAGTTCCAGAGAAACTATGCTTATGCATAAGGCCATAGGTATATATAGATGTGTTAGGGGGGGGGGGGTGGGGGGAGGGTGAGGGGTCCCCCCTCACCAAAATGACAAATTTTAGCGACCCCCCCCAGATTTTCAGATTTTTCACACTTCTTATTTCTATACCACAACAGTCTGCAATTTTACTGGCTTAATTTTATTAATATAGTCCACATTAATCTTTGTTTTGTTTTGTGGTTCTTTAATTTTGCTAGCCCCCCCCCAGATTTTTGGCCAAGAATGGCATAACATCTTAGGGGGTCCCCCACCCTCCGTCGGGAACCCCCCCCCCAGATTTTTTGCCCAGCCACACCTATGGCCACAGGAGCATATATAGATGTAACGGGGATTTGGGTTGGGAGGCCCCCTCCTCCCCGGAAGGGACCCCCCTCTTTAGACCACCCCAACTCCCCACCACGACCTCCTCCAAACCTCCCCCAAAAAATTTATGCCAAAAATCGCATTTTCAGCCATTGCTAATGCCGAAAAACATGAAATCATTAAGTAATTTTAACAGACAGTGTTTTTAAACTCGAAAACTTGATTGCCAACATGTTAGTTTCTGAGTCCAGAATGAATAAGGTCAGTATTGATTCTAGAAGTTCACAAAACCGTCATAAACTTGCATTTCTTTAACACACACTTTAAGCCAAAAATTTGGAGTTTTTTGAAAAATGTTGCATAAGTTACCCTGAAAATACCCAATTTTCGGCCAATTTTAACGTAGATTTGGGGTGGGGGTGGGGAGCATAGGTGTGGCTGGGGAAAAAATCAGGGGGGCGGGGGGGGGGGGGGTTCCGACGGTGGGTGGGGGTCCGGGGACCCCCAAAATTTTCGATTTTATGCCATTTTTGGCCACTTTTTGACCAAAAATCGGGGGGGGGGGATAGCAAAAATCTTGGGGGGTCGCCAAAATTTGTCATTTTGGTGGGGGGGTCACCCCCTAACACACCTATGGTGGGGAGGCTAGGCTCCCACAACTTTTTTGAGAGGACCTCGGGAAACCCTCCCAACCCTCTCACAGGCCCCCCAACCATAGTTTCACCGGAAATTTTGGTTGGGGAGGCAAACTTCGGAAATTTGGTGGTCGACCCCCCAAATGTGATGGGGAGAACCCCCCCCCTAACCCCCCCTCCTCAAAATTCGGACCTCAGAAAATTCAAAAAATGGCCAAAAAACGCATAATTTTCTGTATTTTAACGCTTTTGTCAGAACAAGGCTTGTTTATATATCGTTTTAGGCTTTTTTACACCGTTTTAAACCAATTTTAAGCCAAAATTTGAGAAAAATTTTTCAAAAATGGACCATTTTTAAACAAAATTTAGCTAACTTTTTAGCCCCAAAAAGTGCTGGGGGGGTTCGGGGGGTAACCAAAAGTGGGGGGAGGGGGATAGTCAAAAAATCGGCGGGGGGGGGGGGTAAAGTTGGTCGAAAATTTTGAGGGGATATATATACCTTCCCAACCCCTCTCCTGGTGAAACTGTGCCACCAGCCCACCCTCAAGATTTTCTATTTTTATGCCAAAAAACAATCAACCATGATGTAATTTTATCGTTAAAGAGTCCTAACCTCGAAACGAAAACGTGATTGCTAACATGTTTGTAAGTCCAAAATAAGGTCAATATTGAGTCAGAAACATATATATATATAGGTGTAAGGTGGAGGGGTTGGGGGTAGCCCCCAGCCTCTTTTTCAACCCTCCCCCAAAACTTTGCGAAAATTGGCCAAATTTTGGGTATTTTTAGGGTAAACTTTGCAAAAATTTTCAGAAAAGTCCAAGTTTTTGGCTTAAAGTGTTTATTATTGCGAGAAATACACGTTTTTACCTGTATTATGGACTTTCTGACTCAATATTGACCTTATTTTGGACATAGAAACATGTTGACAAACAAGTTTGCGAGTTTAAAACTACTGTCTAAACTACTAATTTTTGGGGGGGTCCTGGGGGGGGTCTCCAGAGGGGCTCCTCCAGAAAAAGTTGGGGGCCTCCCCACCCCAAATCTCCGTTACACCTGTGGTCAGAAAGTCCATATATATTGCAGTTAAAAACTTGCTTTTATCGCAATGAACATTAAGACAAAAGTTTGGACTTTTTTGAAAATTTTTGCAAAAGTTACCCTAAAAATACCCTAATTTTGACCATTTGTGTGTGACGTCCTCCCAAAAAGTTTTGGGAAAGATCGAAAAAGGGCTGGGCGACTAACTATGCATAGGAGTAACGGTTAACGGAGATTTGGGGTAACTTTGGGGGGGCATAGTTTCACGGGAAATTTTGGTTGGGGGAGTTAAACTTTGGAAATTTGGTGGTCGTGGTCGACCCCCAAAATGTGATGGGGACTGGGGAGTGCCGACCCTCTGAACCCTCGCCCCATATTCGGACCTCAGGAAATCCAAAAATGGCCTAAAACCGCAAAATTTCCTTTTTTAACGCTTTTGTCGCCACACCAAGGCTTGTTCTGTTATTATCGTTTTAGTCGTTTTTTTACACGGTGTTAAAGCGATTTTTTAACCTAAACTTCAGAAAAAGTTTTCAAAAAATGACAAAATTTAGCGAACGTCTTGTCCAAAGAAAGTGCGGCACTTATTCATATAGACAGAGGGAGAGGGGTGATTTTTTCGCCTTGATTCCCCCCTTATGGTTCGAAAAAATTTGTTGTCCCCGATTTGGCTGAGAAGTTGCCCCTAGAATAAATCGAGGTCGCGAATTTCAAAAATCGAATCGATCAAAATCTATCAAAAAATTTTTGTCACCAATTTTCGCGAAAAGTCGCCCCTAGGGTTATTCTCGGGTGCTGATTCAGAATCTGCAGTCGAAATTTTGATCCGAGCTGCCAAAATCGAGTTATTGACGAATTTTTGAAATATCTATGAAAATCGATTTTTGCGGTCAATTTCGGCATTATGAAATGGAAAAATCGCCTCCCCCCATCTAATATATAAGTGCCGAAAGTGCTGGGGTGGTAACCAAAAGTGGGGAGATTGAAAGTAAAAAAATTTGGGAGGGGTAAAGTTGGTCGAAAATTTGGGGAGGGGGATATACCCCCCAAGCCCCTCCCCTAGTGAAAGTATGGGGGGCGCCCTCCTCATATGGAGATCCAAGCCCCATGACCTCCCCCAACCCTACTCCAAAATATTTATATATAGGGAAAAAACCCAATCCGATATGCGGGAAAAAACCCATCGCCAGTGTGAGTCGCCCATATGAGCTAGATTGGATTTTAATAGCCTATCTTAAAGAGCGTCCAAAACTACCCTAGAGGGTATGTTATTGTAGTTCCCCCTGCCTCTCAGCAAATTTTTTGGGACTTTGAAAATTTTGGAATTTTTGGTCCCAACATGGGGGTCAGGCAGGGTCAACTTTGGGGGGTCACCCTGAACTACTGGAAAGACTTAGCCCAAAACGGATTATAGTAAGTTTCACAGAGGATATGTCTCGAACTTCACGATGGTGTATGCAATTTGGCTCTAATACCTGTGGTGCGACCTGGGGGTGACCTAGACTCGGCGGGAAAAAACCCATGTGCGGGAAAAAAACCCAAATTTCAAAATGAAATTTTTTACTAACCATTAGCAGCAAAGGAAAAATTCATGCATTTCTTAGCTCAGTAGAGCTTCTTGATTAATTTGGTATAGATTTTACCTAGGTTCGACCTTCTATGTGAGGTCCAGATGGCCAAAATCTGAGATGGTGCCATTTCAAGCCAAATTTTCATATTTCGCCAAAACCCGCTAATTTTTCACTAAAATAGGTCGGGTTTGGCTTTAAATGCAATAAAAACACGTTTTCTATGTGATAGGATGCTTAAACTGCAGAAATTAAGCAAATTTCAAAAATTTCCAAAATTTGCCTATATTTACGTGTTAAGCATACGAAATTTTGAAAAGTTAATTTTACATGATTTTTTGCAAAAATATTGATATTTTATCATTCAGATGTACTAAAAATGACCCGCTCTTTCGAATGGTATATATAGTCAAAGCCGTTCTAGCATGCTTGCAGCAAAAAAATTCGGCTGGGTTTTTTCCCGCCCATGGGTTTTTTCCCACATTGGGTTTTTTCCCATCGGTTTGGTCGAAAATTTCTCAGCATCCGTAAGTGATAGAGAGACGTTTTATGGCTCATTTTGAAGCTCTTCGCAAGGCCTCATGTTTGTTATCGTTAGATTTTCGATTTGTCGCTTAATAAAAAAGTTACAGCCAAAATTCGAAAATTTGGGTTTTTTCCCGCCGCGCTATATATACAGCTTTTGAAAGTTTCCAATTTGTGTTAAAAGTTTTCAAAACTTTTTATGTAGTGGCATTGGGTTTGAAAACTTTCAGAGGGGGGTGGCCGTCGGCCGATTTCTGGGTACTGGTGACCAA
Source organism: Trissonchulus latispiculum (assembly GCA_030248195.1). NCBI lineage: Eukaryota > Metazoa > Nematoda > Enoplea > Enoplida > Ironidae > Trissonchulus > Trissonchulus latispiculum. Next base: position 17,299 of record JASAND010001411.1, read on the forward strand.
CGTTTTTTAAGAGGTCGGGGACCTGTTCATTTGGGAACTGAACTACTGTATATATATATATGTATCATAGGGGTCGCGGCAGCGACCCCTATAATATGTGTCAAAAGTCCCTGGAGACACCGTAAAATAAGCTGCGCAGAGGCTGCGCAAAATCCTGCGCAGATCCTGCGCAGATTTCATGCGCAAATTGTAGAGCACATCGAGTTTAGTATGTGTGCGAAGTTTCAGCCCCGTATCACTTTCCGTTAAAAAGTTGCGCCCCGGACCGGTTATGGCGGCGATGTTTTTTTTCCGGTTTCTCCTATTTAATGGTCGTATTGTCCTGACTTTCCGCCTCTTTCACGTAATCTGCAGCGGAGGCCGGACCTAAAGGGGTATAGGGTCTGGTAGTACCCCATGCGCCATTTAAGAATCGCTACTTTTTTTGCGCCGCAGGTGCGCCACAGCGCCGCAGCGGCGCCGCAAAGTCGGCTCAGAGCGAAAAGTGACCATTTTTGTGGTCGCTGCGCAGCTCGAACGTTAAGAGCTGGAGCCGATTTCTTTTTATATTCAGAAACTACATATATTGAACTAACTAAATAGCTAAGTCTCGTTTCTCTATCACTTCCCATGCGACCACAGTGGCCGGTCAAAAATGGTGAAAATTCGAAAAATGAAAAATCGAAATTTCTCGCTGTGTATTCAACTTAGAAAGCTCAATTCTTTCATACAAAGGTTTTCTGGCACGGCGAATTGATTCCCGTAAGCAGTTTTGCCGTCGGACCCACCCATATTGCTGGGCTGGTTCCACTTTGCTGTCGGGAGGGTCAAGTCGGTACCGACTTCCAAGAACACCATATAGGACTGTGCATAGCCTCTCAAAACTTTGTCCATAGGGGTTTTCTGGTGCGCCCAGCTCATTTCCGGTGTCCGTTTTGCCGTCCGACCCACCCATTTTGCTGGGCTGGTTCCACTTTGCCGTCTGGAGGGTCCGGTCGCAGGGGCGTATCCAGGGGGGTGGTCCACGGGGTCCGGACCCACCCCTCATCTTCAGTGGCAGGTTATCAGTTTTCACTAAACTATTGAAAAGCAAATAAAAATAGAAATTTCTCGCCTGCGGCGCGATAAGTGTGTTCATTTACATTATTCTGAACTTAAACGTATATATATATATATATATAAATTCAAACATTTATTGGAACAGGTTATTCCAAATTCAGAAATAGTGAGTCATAAACGTTTCTACCTACATTTAAAGCAGGAGATTCAGCCTAGGTTTTTTGGTCAAAAATAGCGTCGTTTGCAGAAAAGAACAATAGTTTTGACGACGCCAAAATATAAACGACGAAGGAATGACCAAGCCAAGATGTGGAAGGAGCAACCAAATGTGCCAAAAGTATGCAAAGTTTCTATTATGTTTTAACAGTGATTTTTTAACAAGTTCTCCAGATTTTGTGGCTGCCGCCCCAAAACCCCCGCTCTATATTGTTTTTGTAATTTATGTTAAGCTTCGACAAAGTTTGATTAGTCAATCAGTATTAAGGTAGGTAGGTTACGAGACTTCATGCTACATCCTTCAATTTCATTTTTGATGCACGTTTCTCATACCATTTTCGCTGAAAATTTTTTGAAAACTTTTTCTTCGGATTTTCTCGGCAGGCGAGCTACCGATCCGAGCATGCCAGTATTTAATAACTTTTATCGCGTAAAACTACTAGGGATGATCTGGATGGCAGTCCCGTGATCGCGATTTGAAGGTAAGAACAGTAGACAGGAAAAACAGAAAAAGGCATATATATCCACAAAATTTCGCGAGTGCGCATGCATACGTACGTTTATATATTTCCAACGTTTTCACCAGATTTTCGGATAGAAAAAGTCTAAAATGTCTTTCGATTTTAGTAAAACTTTCTTATTTTGCCCTCTAAAAGTGTTAATTTTTAAAAATTTTCTTGTTTCTGCAAAATGAAAGAAATTAAAGATTTGAAGAACGATTTCATCTAAAAAGCGAAAACTCTCTTCAACTTTTTGGGGGGCTGCGCCTCCCAGACCCCCGGTGGTAATTCTGTTTATCGTTAATACTCAGTAATGTTACATACATAATAGACGCTCATATTTGTAAGTGCGTATATACGTGAGTTAGAATATACAACTTGCGGGACAGTGTGAATTATGAAGCAACAAGCCAACACACAGGAGGGTGAGTACGTGCTTCGCTTGTGCAGTCTATTGTTGAACTGAACGTGGATAAAAACAGTTCAGTTGGGTGATCCTTGGGGGAGGAGGATAAAAAATTTGTGGACCCACCCCTTTTCAAAATCCTGGATACGCCGGTGTCCGGTCGGTACCGACTTCCGGGAACATCATACAAGTAACAAAATGCTCCGCACAAAAAGGGGATAATATGTGTGTTGGGCCTGTGTCTATCAATTCCGGTTGAGACAGTAATAGTCAAGTCATAGTAAAGACATATAAAGTTTGGGTGGGCGGTTCTATTGCGAAAGTTATTTAGTTCGCTTCGTGCTTTCATTTGACACCAAATTAGACCGCTTTTGAAAAATTTCAGTTTTGACCCAAAATCGCCTAAGTCCCCACCACAGCCCTCTACAGTCACTTTGAGCAGGCACTTCTATGACGAAAGTTGCTCAGCTCACTTAGGGCTCTCATCTGATACCAAATTTGACCACTTTTGAAAAATTTTATTTTTGACCCAAAATCGCCTAAGTCCCCACCCCACCACAGCACTCTACAGCCACTTTGGGTATGCAGTTCTATGACAAAAGTTGCTCAGCTCACTTAGGGCTCTCATCTGATACCAAATTTGACCACTTTTGAAAAATTTTATTTTTGACCCAAAATCGCCTAAGTCCCCACCCCCACCCAACCACAGCACTCTACAGCCACTTTGAGTACGTAGTTCTATGACAAAAGTTGCTCAGCTCACTTAGGGCTTTCATTTGATACCAAATTTGACCCCTTTTGAAAAATTTTATTTTTGACCACTTGACCCCCTACCCGATTTACCCTTCAAACGGCAAAGTGGAGCCAGTCCAGCAAAATGGGTGGGTCGGACGGCAAAACGGACTCCGGGAATGAGCTGGGCGCACCAGAAAACCTCTATGGACAAAGTTTTGAGAGGCCATGCACAGTCCTATATGGTGTTCTTGTAAGTCGGTACCGACTTGACCCACCCGACAGCAAAGTGGAACCAGCCCAGCAAAATGGGTGGGTCGGACGGCAAAGCGGACACCGGAAATGAGCTGGGCGCACCAGAAAACCCCTATGGACAAAGTTTTGAGAGGCTATGCACAGTCCCATATGGTGTTCTTGGAAGTCGGTACCGACTTGACCCTCCAGACAGCAAAGTGGAACCAGCCCAGCAAAATGGGTGGGTCCAACGGCAAAACTGCTTACGGGAATCAATTCGCCGTGCCAGAAAACCTTTGTATGAAAGAATTGAGCTTTCTAAGTTGAATACACAGCGAGAAATTTCGATTTTTCATTTTTCGAATTTTCACCATTTTTGACCGGCCACTGTGGTCGCATGGGAAGTGATAGAGAAACGAGACTTAGCTATTTAGTTAGTTCAATATATGTAGTTTCTGAATATAAAGAAATCGGCTCCAGCTCTTAACGTTCGAGCTGCGCAGCGACCACAAAAATGGTCACTTTTCGCCTTGAGAGCAATACGTAACTGAAACTGAAGTAC